>JAPQNM010001475.1:22500-30675 GCA_029783475.1 Metacarcinus magister | reverse complement strand
GCGTCAATCATCCGTTCACTCGTTTCCCCAAACAGTCCCAGCAACAACACATAAGAACATAAGAACATAAGAAATGAGGAGACTGCAAAAGGCCAGTGACCTACACGAGGCAGCTCCTTGTCCCCCTGTAATGTCACTCCCATCTCACCCTGTAGCGTTGATGGTAGTTGTTATGATAGCGAGCTACAGACCGAGAGTATAGTAGTACTAAGATGTCAATAGCACTTAGAAGGCACTGTATTTACTGAGGGAGTAACAAAACTGAGGCAACACTCGACAGCAAATATATTTTACACCCAAAACAAACACAAACACGGTAAATCAACACAGGTCCTAAATCCTGTAAGGGAGGGAAGCACTCCTTACTCCTTCCAGGGACGGGCTAAAGTCAGCCTCTTTTGCCTTAACACTTCACTAATCCACCCCCCCAAGGTATCAATACCAACACTAACACAATACTATTAACACGTCCTAACACCAACACATTCTATCTCGAACACATCCTAACACTAAACACATGCAAGCAAAAGGCACAGGGTAAGTTTCCTCTCCATCAGAAAAACCCTCCAATCGAGGGTCTTGCAGATGGCAGCTAAGAAGTGAGCCTTCCTGTCAATCCTAGCTAACTTTTCGACTACCATCCACGACGTGTCTCATACTTCTAAATCCTCAACCCTAAAACTCTCGATCCCCCGAACGCTTGTTTGGTCCTGAAGGGTCAATAAAGTTTCGCTCGTTACACCCCACCCTTGGAATAATCCAATATTTAGCCATCCCACCTGTCATCCCTATCCATGCTCTGATCCAACCGTCTTTTAAAGCTACTTATTGACTCAGCACTTACTACGTGTCTACCCAGCCTATTCCAATCGTTCACGACTCTGTTAGTGAACCAATAGCTACCTAGGTCTGTCCTGAATCTAAGTTTTTCTAGCTTGTACCCATTTCTACGTGTCCTATCCTGACTACTAAATTCTAAAACCTGATCAATGTTTCCCTTATTAATTCCTTTTATCTATTTGAAAACCTAAATCATATCCCCTCTTGCCCTCCTTCTCTCTAGAGAGTGGAGATTAAAACGTTTTAACCTATCTTTGTAGGGTAAATTTCTCAGCCCCTGAATCATCTTGGTCATTCTTCTCTGAATTGCCTCCAAGGAGCCTATATCCTTCCTATAATAAGGGGACCAAAATTGAGCTGCATAGTCTAGATGGGGTCTAACTAACGCTAAATACCTCAGAATTACCTCAAAACTCCTATTTGTCACACACCTACTAATAAATCCCAGTATCTTGTTGGCCCTATTTCTAGCTATAATACACTGTTCCCTGGGGCGCAAGTCACTGCTTATTTGAACTCCCAAGTCCCTCATGCTATATTACCTTCCTTAGGTATTGTCATTTAATGTGTAGTCTACAGGCCTATTACCTTTACCTACGCTCATAATGCTACACTTGTTAACATTAAACTGCATCTGCCATTTCTCTGACCACTCGTACAGCCTATTTAAGCCATCCTGCAGCATCCTAGCATCATCTATATTCTTTACCGGTCTTCCTATCTTTGTGTCATCGGCAAATTTACTGATATCACTGTTTATTCCTGTCTCTAAGTCATTTATATAGATTATGAATAACAACGGTCCTAGTACTGTAGTACCCCACTAGTGACATTACCCCATTCTGATTTCTTGCCATTAATCTGTACCCTCTGTTCCCTACTAGTAAGCCATCCCCTAATCCACTCTAGTACCTTCCCACCTATGCCATGAGCCTTGACTTTACTTAACAGTCTCCTATGAGGTACTCTGTCAAAGTCTTTACTGAAGTCCAAATAAATTATATCATACTCGTCCCCCTTATCTATGGTTTCAAATACTTTCCTATAGAAAGATAATAAATTTGTCAGGCAAGACTTCCCCTTGCTAAAACCATGTTGACTATGTCTAATTAGCTTGTGATCATCTAAATGTTTTCTAATTGCCCTTGCTATGATAGCTTCTAACATCTTGCCTACCACTGATGTTAAACTAATTGGGCGGTAGTTACTTTCTGCCTTATCTCCTTTCCTGAATATAGGAACTACATTTGCCTGCCTCCATAGCCTGGGAACTACTCCTGTGTCTAGTGATTTTCTAAAAATCATCGCGATGGGTTCAACGAGTTCTTCTCTACATTCTTTAAGAATCCTCGGAAAAATGTTGTCCGGCCTTGGAGATTAGCTTGTACCCATTTTCACATGTCCTATCCTGACTACTAATTTCTAAAACCTGATCAATGTTTCCCTTATTAATTCCTTTTACCCATTTGGAAACCTAAATCATATCCCTCTTGCCCTTCTTCTCTCTAGGGAGTGGAAATTAAAACGTTTTAACCTATCTTTGTAAGGTAAATTTCTCAGCCCCTGAATCATCTTGGTCATTCTTCTCTGGACTGCCTCCAAGGAGCTGCATAATCTAGGTGAGGTCTAACTAGCGCTAAATACAACCTCAGAACGCTAAATACAACCTCAGAACAACCTCTTATGTTCTTATGATATTGACCTCTCAATTTATGGAGTTTCTTCATAATCATTTCTGGCGTTATTACACAATTTATTGTACTCATGAGTTGTTTTGTTAAGGCCAGTACACGCTATGGCTTGTGCGCCGCCCTCTGACTGCGCTCACGAGTCCCATGACCATATAGAGCTCCTGTCACGACCTTGAGCCAGATGTAAACATCCACCATGTTTGTGGGCAAGTCAGTCATAGTGAATAGTTATTTGCATTACGGTCATTTATATAGACACTGTCATATAGAATAGTTATTTGCATTACAGTCGTGTATATAGACACTGTCCATACTCCATACTATACTGTTGGGATCGTGGTATAGCCTTTGTATCGGCACCCTTGCACACCTCGCTGAGGCAAGTGCCAGGTCACCACCCTAGAAGGCAGGTCACAACCCCTGGCTAATATCCAGTACCCATTCACTGCTGGGTGGACAGGGGCATGGGTGTAAGGAGACCACCCAACGTTTTCCACTCTGCCCGGGGAATAGTTATTTGCATTAGTCGTGTATATAGACACTGTCATAGTGAATAGTTATTTGCATTACAGTCGTGTATATAGACACTCATAGTGAATAGTTATTTGCATTACAGTCGTGTATATAGACACTGTCATAGTGAATAGTTATTTGCACTATGGTCATGTAAATAGACACTGTCATATAGAATACATGTAGTTATTTGCATTACAGTCGTGTATATAGACACTGTCATAGTGAATAGTTATTTGCATTACGGTCGTGTATATAGACACTGTCATAGTGAATAGTTATTTGCATTACGGTCGTGTATATAGACACTGCCATAGTGAATAGTTATTTGCATTATGGTCGTGTATATAGACACTCATAGTGAATAGTTATTTGCATTACGGTCGTGTATAATAGACACTGCCATAGTGAATAGTTATTTGCATTATGGTCGTGTATATAGACCTAATTAAAACCTAAGTGAACCTAAAGTGAAGCGAGGGATGACCCGCTAATCGCTCCATATATGGTCACGAGACTCATGAGGCGAGTCAGAGAGCTGCTCAAAAGTCCTAGTGTGGACAGGCCTTACAATGTGCCCTAGTTCGGAAGGGAAGATCACCACCCAGGCTACCATCATACCACCTTACATACATTGGGGCCTCTTTCTCTCTGTACCATTCCAAAGTCTTCTTTCGTTTCATCTCAGTCTTCCACTTACTCAGTCCCACACCTTTCACTGTTGTGTCTATCTCACTTTTCCACTTTCTCACATCCCACTCTAACCCTTCTCTACTTCTGTTCATCACCTTCCATTCACACACCTTTTCTCTCCCTTCAGACAATCTATGCACCCACATAACCAGCATGCCACTCCTGTTTACCATATTCATACATTTCTTCTCCTACTTACTGCTCCTTATATTCCACAAATAAATTTTTTGTGCTATTCTTGTATCCTCCATTCGTTCCAGCCTAACTTTGTATCTCAAGGTCGCCTTCATGTGTCTCTCCCTAACCACTTCCTTAATTACTCTTTTGGACGCATCTCCCCTATCTCTCCTGAACTGACCCCGGACATCCTACTTAAAGAAATAGAAGTATTGGGAGAATCTCAGATAGAATTGGGAGGTGTGACAAGACTCCAGACACAGGAGGCTGGTGGGTCTGTGCCGGGCATGGCAGTAAGGCTCAAATTCAAAGGTCCTCTGCCAGAACGTATCTCCATTGAAGGGTTAGTTTATGAAGTGAAAGACCACATACTTCCAGTCCTGCAGTGCTTCACCTGCCTACAGTATGGCCACGGCACAGCAAACTATAAAGGTAAGCTCAGGTGCCGTAATTGCGGTGGATTCCACGATGTCAATGGGTGTGAGAGGGAGACTAGATGTCTCTTCTGTTTAGGAGGCCATAGATCTTCCTCCAAGCTCTGTCCAGCAAATAAAATGGCGGTTTACCTGCAAAAACAACACCAGAACAATAAACTTACTTCATTACAAACAAAACAGAGGCTGAGGGCTATAGCCCCAAGATCCTATGCCCCTTAGGCGCCACCACCACCCTCCATACCCCAACTTAGAGCAGTGCAGCCTGCCCCCAAAGAAGGTGGAATCGCAACCGCCAACTACTATGCGGCATTAGAAAACATGCCCACCACCTTCCCACAAGAAGCAGTAGTGCATCAACTACACACCCCATCACGCAATAGACCAGCCAGATCCCCTCGTGCCACCCCAAAACAGAGACAGCACAAAACACCCCCAAGAACGTCCTGCCAAGCAAATAATAACTTTGTTCGCCCTGTTCCTCATAGCCAAAAGTATAATTACTCTGCACTTCCTCCTGCCCCACCTGCTCCTGAACCTCTTCCTAATCCTTCCAGCCGCCCTGTCCCCCAGCTTCCTATTCCTGCCCCACCTGCTTCCAAACCCACCCTCAACACTCCTAGCCGCATGGTACCCCAGCTTCCTATTCCTGCCCCACCTGCTCCCGAACCAATCCCCAACATCCCTAACCGCTCTGTACCCCAGCTTCCTCAACTAATAAATTCTAACACGCATGCTGCCCCACAAACCCCCTCTGGTCCTGCTGACACTTCTGCCCAAGATATTGACCACGCCTATGCTCCCATAATTAAGGGCTTCGGCCCTATCATTTGCTCCTTTCTTGTTAGTCTTGCTGCAGGTCGTTCCTGGGTACGGTGCCTCCTTGATGCTTTTCCTGCGGTCTGGTCACTTGTCTCGTCGCTCTTAGCATAAATTCTCCACTTGCATCTCCCTTCCTCTTCTGGAATGCTCGTTCACTTTATAGGAAAATCCAACTTAAAACTTTCATCTCCTCAGTTTCTCCTCTTCTGACATGGCTTTCCAACCCTTACTCTCCGTCCTTCCCTGGCTACTTTCCATACAGGAGAGACCGCCGACCGGGGATAGCGGGCGTGGTGGGAGGAGGCCTGCTGCTTCTGGTACAGCAGCCGCTCCTGTCCTGTCAGCTATCCCTCACTATATACCCTGGAGGGAGTCTAGAGTTTTTGGGAGTTCGTGTTACCTTCAACGCGGGTCTCCTTGATGTCCTTATTCTATACAACCCGTGTCGAGACATTTCAGTCTTAGAATACCGACACCTCTTTAGTCAGCTCTCCTCCCCAACTCTAATCATGGGGTATTTTAATGCCTACCACTCCTATTGGAAACCGTTTCTCTTGGTGGCTCAGCAGAATCACTCAGGGAACTCCCTAGCAGACTTTCTTGCTGGCAGTGCCTCTTTCTCTCTTCTCACACCCCCTGACCTTCCCACTCACATTGATCCAGCAACAGGAAGAGCTTCCACCCTAGACCTTTGTCTAGGTAATGGCCCATTACAGCTCTCCAGCATTATCACAGGGCCGTACATGGGAAGTGACCATCTTCCGGTTATTATCAACTTCCCATCACTTGTCCCTCCCCTGCCTTCCACAGGAAGACCAAGATGGTCCCTCAGGGCTGACAACTGGAATTCCTTCTTCACCCACCTGTCCTCTAAACTTCTTCCTGCCAATCTTCCTCCTACGGAAGCCATTGAGTTCTTGACTAACACCCTGGTGGAAGTAGGATCTCAGTGCTTCAATCATCGCTCTACTCTTCCTACACGCTTGCCTCATGTCCAGTGGTGGGACCGAAGGTGTGAGGCTGCGGTGAGGGCCAAGCGCTGGGCATTTAATACCTGGCGTCGTAGGCCTACACCGGACCTTTGCCAGAGGTTCCGTCAGCTGGAGGCACGATGTAAGCGTACCCTCTTGTCAGCCAAACGAGCATCTTGGTCAGCCTTCTGTGAGTCCCTTGATTTCTCAACATCAGTAGCCAAAACATGGCGCTTCTTCAGGAAGATGGTCCGTCCACAACCCCCCCTTTCCTTCCCACTCCACTGTAATGGTGCCCCAATCGATGGGGAACCCCAAAAGGTGGAACACTTGGCTGTGCACTTCCAGACCCGACTAGGGTGTCAAGACCCAATCCCTGCTCCTAACCTTTCTCTTCAGCCTTCTTCTCACCCTATTGCTAAACCTTTCCTTCTACATGAGCTCACAGTCGCTATAGCAGCACTGCCTGTGGGCAAGTCCACTGGGGACGACGACATTCCCAATGAGTTCCTGAAAAGACTCTCAGAAGCTCACTCCCTTCACCTGCTTCAGATCTTCAATCAAAGCTGGATTTCTGGAGCTTTCCCTCATCAGTGACGTCATGCCATTACTCTTCCTATTCCAAAGCCAGGGAAGGACCTTACCTTAGCTTCTTTCTATCACCCTATCAGTCTCCTTTCTTGTATCAGCAAACTCTTTGAACACCTTGTTTTGGCTAAGCTTTCCTGGTGGTTGGAGCAGGGTCAACTCCTACCTCCATACATGTCTGGTTCCAGCCTCACAGAGGTGCCCTTGACACCCTTCTGGAGTTGGAACACCACCTACAGGAGGGCTTCAGCAGGGGTCACTACACGATGGTTGCGTTCCTGAACGTGGAGGGAGCTTTTGATTCTGCTTCCCACAATGCTATTCTCCTAAAACTTTCAAATCTAGGTCTTGGTGGCACCCCATTGAACTGGCTTCACTCTTTCCTTTCTAAAAGAACATTCTCTGTTGCTATCGGAAACACCTTCTCCCGGTGCTATCCTATCAATAGGGGGGTCCCCCAAGGTTCATCTCTTAATCCTCTTCTCTTTAATATTCTTATGTCAGATTTCCCTTCACCTCCTGAGTCTCACACTTTACTATATGCTGATGATCTGTCCCTCCTCTGCTCCTCTCCTTCCTTCATAGAGGCCCAAAACCTACTTCAGAGAGGACTTGATTCAATTAGTAATTGGTGGGGTCTTACCCTCTGTGCACCAAAGTCATCTCTCATGTACTTATGTACTTCACACATCGCCGCATCCCCAACATTCCCCAGGTACACATAACAGGCACCATCATCTCTTTCAGGACAAGATACAGCTTCCTGGGTCTAGTGTTGGATGAACCTTGCCTCACGTGGAGACAGCACATCATGTCTCTCAAGACAGCCTGCTTGCCACGGTTGGACCTCATGAGGACCTTGACAGGAGTCAAGTGGCCACACTACTTCAGTTTTACCAAGCCTACATCTGTAGTAAGATTGACTACAGATAAGGTGTATGGCTCTGCATCCCCAACACTCCTAAAGCACCTGGAGGTGGTACAAAACACTGCCTTCAGAATTTGCTTTCGGGGCCTTCAAGTCGTCTCCGGTCATGGCCCTGCAGGCAGAGACGGGCCTTCCTTCACTAGACCACAGGTGCAACACTAAGACAGTCACCACCTTCCACAAGATAACATCCTCTCACTCTTCTCTTCACGCTGTCCTATCAAGACTCCACTTCTGGTTCCACAGCCATCTATCTCTCACTCACCATTTTTGACTCGAGCCCTCTCAACCTACACAGCTTTTTCCCTCACTCCCCCACCTTTCTCTCCAATCAACTTTCTCTCACCTCTAGGCCCATGGTTTCCTTTTCCTTCCTTCATATCTACTGAACTTCCAGAACCATGGACTAAAGCAGGCTGTCCCCATCAAGGTAAAGCTCTTTTTCTTTCTCTCCTCTCTACAAAATACAAAGACACCTTCATTTTCACTGATGGTTCCCACACCTCCTCTCTCCCCTC
>JAPQNM010001475.1:0-17500 GCA_029783475.1 Metacarcinus magister | reverse complement strand
GCAGGCAATGTGTTTTTTATAGTAACTATGTGATATAAATACTGTACCACAACATGAACACTTGTGTTTGTGTTTTCTACTTGGCTTCATTTCTAATCCATCCTTCTGAAGTTTACCCACATAGGACATCTCCTTTTGAGTATCTTTGTGTACCAAATGTTGATTCATCAAAACTTCTGACACAGACTTGTAACTCCTGCTGCAGAATTGGCACTCATAATGATTGGTTGATGCATGGTGCTTCAGATGCTCCTCCTGTTCACTGGCACAGGTAAGCCATTGACAACATGTATTACACTCCAACACTAATGGCCTCTCCCCTCTCAGTCTCTTTGACCTTCGCAATAATAGCTTTGGGAAGATGTTCTCATCACAAGCGACATTTTTGGGCAAATCTTTAATTTTTGCATTCAATACGCAGATTTCTTTTTTTAATTTAGCAGGATGAATTTGACTCTGTCCGTTCAAATTATGGATATTCATCTTAGTGGAAGGAGACAAATTACACATTTGCTTTTCTGCTCTGAATGCAGTAGAACACATACAGTGTGACAATACTTTATTACAGGTAGAACAATTGTGATGCTGCTTGCTGATGGGCATTGTGCATTCTTTGTCTTTAACAAAGACCTCTCTTTCCACTTCTTTCATGCCACTATGCTTCCTGGGCCTACCACGACCCCTCTTCTGATTATGGGGAGGCCCTGTCTTATTCTCTGTCAGAGATATATCTTTGCCTTTCTTCTTCTTCCTAACAGAGAATTTTGGTTTCATGGAATGGTGTTTTCCTGTGTGAGATGTCAGAGATACTTTAAATCTGAAACTTTTGGAACATATTTCACACTTGAATGGCATTTCACTTATGTCAGAAGTCCTGAGGCATCTAGTTCCACAATTTTTTATTTTGGCTTCAAGGTTATGAGGGTGCTTCTTTACATGATCCACAAGGTGTCTAGAAGTGGTAAAGGTCATCTTGCAGACATCACAGGCAAACTGTTCCTTTTTAGAATGGACCTTATGATGGTTCCAAAGGCACTGGTAATAACGAAATTTCTTGGGACACTTATCACAGGGAAAAGATTTCTCAGTTTTGTGATGCCAAGAGTGATTCCAAAGACACTGGTAGAAGGTAAAAGTCTTGGGACAGCATGGGCACTGGTAAGGTCTTTCCCCAGTATGAATCCTCTCGTGGGACTTAAGGGTGGAGGACTGTGTCAACTTCTTTCCACAAACTGAACACTCATAGCACTTCTTGTTCCTAAACTTAATTCCACGAGGCCTACTCTTGGGCATTATGTCTTTTCTCCTTCCTCTCACAAACTTCATAATATCTTGGAGCCCAGCTTGAGCTTTATCACTCTTACTTATAGGGTCGGTAATGGAATGTGGAATCTTTACTGTTGTATCTTTAATTTCAACCAAACTATTTTTCTTCTCACATTGGACTACTAAAAGTGGATTCTTGAGTTTCTCACTAACTCCATGAACACTCCACAGGTGTTTCTTGAAATGACCTGTGTTTGAATAACTCTTATGGCACATTGAACAAACACACTTCTCCCTCATCTGCTTGGCTTGTTTCACTTCCTTGGGACTGGAGTACGTAAAGGAGAAAATGTCACCATACAACATATTCTCTTCTGGAGTGTGAGAAGCCATGTGATGCTGCAGCTTGGTGTGCCGAGAGAATGAGCACTGACATGCTTTGCAGTGGTATGAGTTGTTTCTGTGTAACTGTGCCATCCTGTTCAGCTGTGCACCACACTTGAAGAAAAAAAAATATGAGAATAAATAATCATCATTATCACTATCATTATCATTATTATTATCAAGATGTAGTAGTAGTAATAGTAATAGTAATAGTAGTTTTGGGGAGGTGGTGGCCTAGTGGTTAGTGTGCAGGCATGACGAGCTCAGAGTTCTGGCACAGGCTGGCCACTTTTCTTTGTAAAACAGCCAAGTGGCCGAAGATCACCCACATGCTGCCATCAACACTATCCTTAACTGGGACTGCAATGTAAAGATGCATCGAGGAGCTTCCGCGGGCAGCATGAGCCTCTCAACACGAAACGAGGCGTCACTTAAAAAATCTAGCCTGCACTATTAACGGGCGGAGGCTTACCATTCAAGCCTCCAACAAGCCTATTGGCACCATAAGATTAAGACATAAAAAAAAAAACTAAAAAAGAAAAAAATAAATAAATTAGTACATAGTAGTAAAAGTCGTCGTAGTCGTCATTATTGCCGTTGTCAGCGAGAAGATTAGGAATTGTAGAGCAATGGGAATTAATTTAAAGAGCCGGTTGTATGAAGGAGTTGTTGTGACAACTGTACTATATGGGGCTGAAACATGGAGTATGGCGGTAGCAGAGAAGAGAATAAACGTAATGGGGATGAAATGTCTAAGGAGTATGTGTGGAATAATGTGTAAGGACAAAGTGTGGAATGGGAAGGTGCAAAGGAAAACTGGTATTACAAGAGTTGGCTGGTCAAGCAGAGCAGTGTGTACCGAGGTGGTTCATACATATGGAGAGAATGGAGGAATGTGATAATGCGATCTGATGTGAGAGGTGTGAGGTTGAGAGGAAGGTCACAAATGGGATGGATGCATTGAGTAAAAAGACTTGCATGAAACAGGAATGTCTGTGTAGCAAATGTAATGCTCAGAAAGACTGGTAACGATAAAACCTGAAGTATCATCAGTTCAGTAAGATTTTCCTCAACTCACAGGGATCTGAAGAGCAAGGCAAATGTAATGATGGAAGAATGCACAACAAATAATAATAATTTAATTAAGAAATGTAATAAAAGACAGATAAAAGGACACAAATAAAAAATAGCAATTTAATTGTTTTAAAGTTGATAATTTAATGGAAAAGGAATCAGTCGGAAATAGAATTGGATAGTGTAAAATAGAAAACTAGGGAGAAGAAAGGTGGTATTACTACTGGAAGGAGGAGGATGACGGACTCCTTAATCCTTAACTAACTAATTGGGCGAATTCATTGGATAATTTTCCATTAAGTATAATGGTGAGGAAGAGGCTTTAGAGTTTGCAATGCCTTTTTGAATGAATCCCTGTGTGCTTGCATATACAATCGATAGCCTGAGCAGTTGGAGCGCATCGTATTTCAACAGGCATTTGTTTACAATCACAAGAAAAACCCAATTGGACTAGATGGGATATCAGGATATATCTTAAAAGAGTGTAGACAAGAAATGACTGAGCCAATTCATGATATAATTGAGTGTTCTCTAAAAGCAGGAAAAAGCCCCTAAAGAATGGAAAAGAGCTGATATAATGCCTATTTTAAAAAATGGAAATAAAGTGGAACCACTTAATTATAGACCAGTGTTTTTGACCAGCATAGTATGCAAGATATATGAGAAAGTCATCAAGAAACAATGGACTGATTACTTAGAAGGAGAAGGAATAATAACAGATAGACAATTTGGATGCAGAACAGGAAGGTCATGTGTCACCAATTTATTAAGTTTTACTCAAAAGTGATAGATATAACACAAGAACGTGACATATGGGTGGATTCCACATATTTAGATTTTAAAGGCATTTGATAAGGTTCCGCACAGGAGATTACTATGGAAGTTGGAATGCGTTGTAGGATTGAAAGGAACATTAAAGAACTGGATGTAAGACTACCTGAAAGGAAGGGAAATGAGAACAGTAGTAAAGGATGAAAAATCAGAATGGAGAGAAGTGAAAAGTGGAGTACCACAGACCAGTTTTGGCACCAATAATGTTTTTAATATATGTAAATGACATGACAGAAGGAGTAAGCAGTTACATAAGTCTGTTTGCAGATGATGCAAAATTACTAAGATAAGAAACCACAAGGATTGTAAGGAGCTACAGAATGACATAAACAAGATATATGAATGGAGCAAGATATGGGAAATGGAATTTAATGCAAAAAAATGTCACGTATTGGCAATGGGAAAGAGTGCAATGAGACCCTCATGAACATATAAATTAGGACAAAATATTGTATCAATAGAGAAGAAAGAGAAAGATTTGGGAGTGGTAATACAGGATAACTTATCACCAGAGAAACATATATAAAATTTTTGGTGACACACTTAGGATGCTAAGAAATATACTGATGCTTTTCACTCCCTAAATATCATGTCATGTGTATGTGCATGTGTCATGTGCATGAGTAAAGATGTGGCCTTGATGACCTTTGGAGGACTAGGACCATTGTTATTCATAATCTATATAAATGACTTAGAGACAGGAATAAACAGTGATATCAGTAAATATGCCGATGACACAAAGATAGGAAGACCGGTAAAGAATTTAGATGATGCTAGGATGCTGCAGGATGACTTAAATAGGCTGTACGAGTGGTCAGAGAAATGGCAGATGCAGTTTAATGTTAACAAGTGTAGCATTATGAGCGTAGGTAAAGGTAATAGGCCTGTAGACTACACATTAAATGACAATACCTTAGGAAAGTCATATAGTGTGAGGGACTTAGGAGTTCAAATAAGCAGTGACTTGCGCCCCAGGGAACAGTGTATTATAGCTAGAAATAGAGCCAACAAGATAATGGGATTTATTAGTAGGTGTGTGACAAATAGGAGTTCTGAGGTCATTCTGAGGTTGTATTTAGCGCTAGTAAGACCCCACTTAGATTATGCAGCTCAGTTTTGGTCCCCTTATTATAGGAAAGATATAGGCTCCTTGGAGGCAGTCCAGAGAAGAATGACCAAGATGATTCAGGGGCTGAGAAATTTACCCTACAAAGATAGGTTAAAACGTCTTAATCTCCACTCCCTAGAGAGGAGGGCAAGAGGGGATTTGATTGAGGTTTTCAAATGGGTAAAAGGAATTAATAAGGGAAACATTGATCAGGTTTTAGAATTTAGTAGTCAGGATAGGACACGTGGAAATGGGTACAAGCTAGAAAAACTTAGATTCAGGACAGACAGACAGGTAGATATTGGTTCACTAACAGAGTGGTGAACGATTGGAATAGGCTGGGTAGACACGTAGTAAGTGCTGAGTCAATAGATAGCTTTAAAAGACGGTTGGATCAGAGTATGGATAGGGATGACAGGTGGGATGGCTAAATATTGGATTATTCCAAGGGTGGGGGGCAAGGAGCTGCCTCGTGTAGGTCATTAACTGGCCTCTTGCAGTCTCCTCATTTCTTATGTTCTTATGAGGTTTTCGCACATCTGGTGTGACCCTTGCATCATATCAGGTGCAGGGAGGGTGAGGGCATGTGTTTGTTATATATGAAGTGGCACGGGTAAGCCTTAGCACTCTGTTGTGGATACAACCCACACCCTCAACTATTTACGTAATGGACCCAATGCGATGTGTTTAGTCGGGGTGTATTTCTCTTCTTCTCTTGGGCCCTAGGGGCTAAGTGGCAGGAGTGTATAAGTATGTAAGCATGTCTTGTCTTGGCTACCCACTTTAAAGGGACCAAAGTCTGGTATATTAATAGATATATATAGATAGATATATAGTGAATCCTTGCATCAATGGACTAAAAAGAAATAAGTGGTCCATTAGAGCCAACTGTACATTAGAGCAACAGTATTTTCCTATGTGCAAGTGAAGGTGTTTCTCTGGTCCTTCCGTGGAATGCACTAATTTAGACAACTTTCAAATGGTAAGGGCGATGTTTGCGTTCAAAATGATTATTGATACTTTAAATGTAACACCAATATCAACACCAACCCATCCTTCTACATCTGTATTTTTCACTATTATAACCACCTTAGAACCATATATAATCCAAAAAAATTAAACCACTCACCAATCCTCTACTCTGACCTCTTCCTTTTCTATAACTCAGACTGTCCCCTCCTTCTCTCATCCTCGCCCACGCCCATCCATTACCACTAATCACCTTCCTTTATCCATCTTCTTTGGTCCTCTCCGATGGAACAAATACTTCCATATCCCTGCTCATGCTCCATACTCAAAACACATTTTCCAATTCCAAAACTGCATCCAAAGACAGGTGGGAAGGGTAACCTTCCACACAAGACCTGACAAATCTCGCTTACTAATTGTTGATTCAGAATCCCAAGCTGAAGCTATGCCCACCCTCAAGGACCTTGATGGGAAACCTTTCCTAGTATTCCCTGATACCCAACTGAACACTTGTACTGGTACCGTTCACATTCCCAATGAAATCTGACCAGTGGGCGTCAGTTGGCCAAACTGTTCTTCTGACCTCTTTGAACTGATTACAGACAAGTATGATACAACTTATGTGTCCTGCTTTACCATTAATCCTTGTGGCTGTCACAGATGGGTTCCGGACAAAAGTTCGTATAGAAAAACTTCGTATGGCAATAATTCGTAGGATAAAGTTCGTTTGCCTAAAGTACGTCAGGATAAAGTACGTATGGTATAAAGCACGTCATGTCAAAAGTTCGTAATGGAAAGAAAATCGTAAGGTTAAATGTTCGTTGTGCCAATGTTCATTAGAAAAATGTTCGTACGCGTTAGGTTAGGTTAGGTTAGGATAGGTCATTACGAATATTATACATACGTAGATACGTACCATACGAACATCTGCGTACGAACTTTAACGTACGAACTTTTTCGTACGTACTTTTTTCGAACGAACTTTATCCCTTACGAACATTTGCTTACGAACAATTGCATACGAACTTTATGCATACGAACTATTTCCATACGTACTTTGGTCCTACAACCGTCGCAGATACACTACAAATAATGTAAAGATTCTATTCAAAGGACAAGATCTTCCAAACCTATACATAGGTGGAGCCTTCTGTAAGGTTAAACCTTACATTACTCCCACCCATCTGCCAAAACTGCTGCAGATTTCAACATATAGCAAAATACTGTAGATCCGCCGCACATTGCTCTCTCTGTGCCTCACCTGGCCATACCCATACAAACTGCCCATCAACAAAACACATCTGTTCAAATTGCACCTAAGAACATAATATCTTTTTCCAAGGCATTCCCATCTACAAATTTGAAAGAGAGGTTGCTGCCCTCCACTTCAAACATGGCTTAACACTCAAAAAATCTAAACAAGAAACAATTCTCAGAGGCTTCCAACAGGTTCCTCTCTCTCAGCCCATCTATACTAACTCCTTACAGACCACACCTATCCAACTAATACATCCCATCCTCTGTCCTCCACTCTTACCTCTTCCTCTCCCACTCCTCTTGTTCATTCATCTAGCACAATTACCTCCTCCACTGCTATTACCCTCCCTTCATCCCTTGATCATCCTCTCTTACGTTTTCCCCTTCCACTTCTCTCACCCTCTTTAGTTTCTTCAGTGCCAGTGAAGAATCCTTTTCTTTACTAAACCCTGACATCCCAACCTCTACTCCTTCAACTTAAAACCTTTGTCTTTGTCTACGTTTTAAAGTGTTCCTAAAGTGAGACATGGCGTTGTCGCTGAAAATGTTTATGCTGCGGCTTACTATTGCCTTATCAGGATGACATCATTCCACAAAACTTTCCACCTCTACTAATTCCTCCATGTATCAATTGTTAACTTCCAAGCCAATGTTTTTGCCTAGCAACACAATATCATCGACATGATCTCTTCCTTCACCTCTATTGTTGTTGTTACTATTTTCCTTTTTGTCTTTATGCTTACACTAGCTTTCTTAGGTTCCATGGTGGCTGATGGAATAAAAAAAAATAGAAGAAATAATGCACAACACAAGAAATATCGTCAAAATTAAAGAACAGTTCGGGGCAGATGCTGTCTGAGCTCGGGCTGCAGCGTGACTGATGTGCACATTGACACCGTGCTGCCAGGTGTTGCCAAGTAGCTTGTTCGGCAACCGAGTTATCATACGGCAACCGGGGCAATAATGAGTTCAAAATTCTATTCAAGAACAGAATTGTTCGAAAAGGGTGCTGTTCAAAACCTGAGGTTTGAGTGTATCTGAGATTAGCATGTGGCATGACAAGATAAGAGGTTGAGAGCAATGAAAGTGTGTATGAAAGATATGGGACATTGTGCAAATGGAGTGAAGTGTGATGTAGTGGAATGGGCGAAAAGAAATACCTTGAGAAGAATGGTGAAGAGTTTGTGAAGAAAGTGTATGTGAGTGAAATTGTTGGTCCTAGGATATTAAGGCCAGCTGTAAGATGAAAGAATAGGGTGAAGGAGTGCATGCTGATAGAGATGGATGGATTGAGCTAGCAAGGAGGAAGTGTTTGGATAGGGAGAACTGGAGGCTTTTCTGCTGTAGACATTACCCTGGGGAGACATTTCCAGAAGGAACGAGGCGTCAGAAACTATAGATAGATAGATATTTTCTGATGACTTGTTCCTTCTGCGAATGTCCTCAAGATGGCCACAGCAAAAGAGCTTTCTTTCATTGCTTGTTAAAGCACTCACCCTCTATCAGCATATCTTTCATGCATGTATTCTCTTACACTATTC
Organism: Metacarcinus magister; assembly: GCA_029783475.1. NCBI lineage: Eukaryota > Metazoa > Arthropoda > Malacostraca > Decapoda > Cancridae > Metacarcinus > Metacarcinus magister. The sequence continues at coordinate 9,070 of JAPQNM010001475.1, read as the reverse complement.
TTTCATCTTACAAATGGCCTTCCTCTCCTCATAAGACCATCAATTTCATTCACATACAAACACTTACTTCACAAACTCTTCACTCTTTTTTCTCTCAAGATCATCAAACTATCTTAAAATATTTATTTTCACCCATTCCACTACACCACACTTCACTCCATTTGCACAAGAACCCATGCCACATCTTTCATACACACTTTCATTGCTCTCACCCTCCCGTCTTGAGACACCATATGCTCCTCTCAGATAACTCATTTAAACAGCACGCACTCCTTACTGATGTGCCCTATTCCACGTAAAAAATCTCTGATTCATATATCAGTGTTGGCAGGAGAATACTGTTCCTTAACCTTCTCTTTACCTCCATGGATACATACTTTCCACTAATAATCTTTACAAGTGACCCTATGACACACCGGCCTTTCACAGCACTCTCTCTTACTTCTCTTTCTATATCTCTAAGTTTGCATACCACTGTTCCCAAATACTTGAACTCGTTCACTTCCTCCTTTTCCTCTCCTAGACCATCACCTCACTTTTTCCAGCTTTCACCTTTAGCTTCCTTCTCGTACATACACTATAAAATTCATCCACCACTCTCTGATGTCTCTCTTCACTCTCTGCAAACAACACAGTGCCATCTACAAAACATACATGCCACTGCCCAACCCATTCCATTCATTTTCAGTCTTGCACATACATTCCCTACTTCAGCTTTCATTTCTCTCATACACCCATCTATAAAAAATATTAAACAGCCATCGCTACATCATACATCCTTATCTCACTCCAACTCATGTAGAAAAACTTTTATTTAGCTCTCCATCCACCCTCACACACGCACTTGCCTTCCTATAACATGCCTGAATTCCTGCCAACATTTGTTGTCAACACAATAAATTTTTCAGAACATTCCAAATAGCTTCCCTATAGACTATATCATATAATTTTTCTAGGTCCATGAAAAAAAATTGTTCATCCTTCCCTAAGTACTCCTCTACCATCATTATAATTGCAACATCCTTTTCCCTTCCTAAACTCACCCTGCTCCTCGCTAGCCTTCCCTTTAATTATTTCCATCAATCTCTCTGTCAGGACTTTCCCATACACATTTCTTGGCACACTAAGCAAACTTATCCCTCCATAATCATTACACCATTTTTTACTACCTTTACCTTTATGCAAGGGCACAATAATTGCCTTCTTCCATTCATCCTATACTTCTCTTTGTTTCACATCCATTCCACCACCGTTTATCTTCCTTTTGCAGTTATTCCATCAAGACTTGCAGCTTTGCCACACTTAGTTTGCTCATTGCTTTCTTTATTTTTATATCAATTCTTTTCTGCACACACACACGCTTTCCACCCGCTTCCATAGCCATGCTCGACACTATTGCTAAATTTCTGTAATCAATCATACTCTTCTGCTCGCCCCTCTCATCTATCCTTCTCCATGTGTACCTGTGAATCTTTTATGCTGAAAAAATCATGTTTGCTAAGAACAGCCCCCTTTTCACACAAGTGTCCATCAGGTATTCATAATTTTCATTCACTCCATCCACGCCCTAGTTTAACACCACACATCTGCTACTCACTATTTCCAACCCTTCCATTGATACCTCCAATTAACACGATCCTACTTCCTCTTCCATTCTCCATCAGACACTCATTCACATAATTCCAGAACTTCCTCATCTCCTCTATCCCTTTTCCACTTCTCACATTTACAGGCTCATACACACCGACCAATGCATATTTCACTAGTCTTACCTTCCCAACTGCCCACACTATCCTAAACCCCTTCCATCCATGTGCCTCTATGCCTTCCCATATCCAAATCCTAGGAGACATTAGGAGTGAATACCCTTCCTTTCCCCTTCCCTTGCTTTCCTCATCCCCTCCTCACCACACCATTCATCCTTCCATCTCTCCTATACTTCACTCTTACTCCCCACCACGCAGTCCATCACTTCACACCCTTTTGTATGGGTTACTTGTACCCTCATAATGTCCAATCTTCCTTTTCCAAAACTTTATTTTTTATTTTTCTAACTTATCTCCTTTTCCCTAAACCAATCAGCTCATTCACATTAATGGAACAAACTCTCAGGCATGCTTTCTCCCTCTCTACTTATAGCTGTCTTGTTCTCCCACTATAGGGCCACTGGCAGCTGCCAACACTAGTGCAGTGCTCCTTCCAGAGGGACACGGGCACCAAGAATTGTCAAAAGTAAAAACAATAAGGCCACTGCTGATGTTGTGCAGCACCCTCCCCATCAGTTCAATTTCTTGGAGTATACTAACAGTGCACACAACGTAAAAATGGTGATGGGCTGGTCTATCACTTCAGTAGTGGTAGACGTGATTGCTTTTATGTTTTCAATTTCCCTCTGCAAGTTTGTCTAGTATAGAAATCTCCTGCATCCTTGAGTTGGTCAATTAATAAGCTATCTGCTTCTCTTGCTTTGCCTCTGCTGATTCTTTTAAGTGCTTTCTTTATTTCACTCGTGTTTACACAGGATACTTCAATGTTCATAGTTTATATGCTAGTGTCTTTGTTTTGCCTATCATTACTAATATAAAATTTTCTTAAGAATTCCTCCACTACCTTGATCCCCCCATCTCCATTATTTTGTATTCAGACTGTTTAAAGCATTAATTTATTTCCTGCTAATGCCAAGTGTTTTCTTGCCATCTTCATACTTGTACTCTTGTTTAGAATTTCCTCAATCTTTCCATGTAACATTTTCGAAAGTCATTACTTTTTCTCTTGGTTACTATGGTTTTAGACAGTTCAGCTGTTATTACATGTCTTGTGTAGTTTTCTATCACTATTCGGCTACGTTTCCTTATGAGATCTTTGTTGGCTGTTGAAAGTTTTCTGCAGGTTTCCTTGGGTGCCTTCCCAACTACTTCTAGTGTTGATTCTAGGACTACAAAACTTTGAGTTCAATCTGACACGGCGCTGCACCTTTCAAAACAAGTTATACAAAAACAATAAACAAGAAAGGATTTTTATATTTGGATCGCATCGCTATATTCTAAAGAAATTGTGGATTTAAAGCAAAAATACTGGCTTTTTGACAATGTGTAAAACCCAAAACACTTATTTTAAACCCTTGTAAAATGACACGTTACTGTATTAGTTAGGTTGTCATAGAAACTCGCTTTGTTCCTCACAAAAGGCTAATATTGACACTTGAATATAAAGGAGGTATCTAGGGGAATATAATACAATGGATGGAGGACTTTTTCTTAAGAGAAAGGGAACTGAGAACAAATTTAAGATGAAAATGCTCATCCCGGAGATGTAGCAAGTGGTGTCTCACAGGGCTCACCATTGGCCCTATTCAAGTTTTTTGTTTATACAAATTATATAAATGACAACATTGGAATAGAGAATTACATGAATATGTTTACTGATGATGCCAAAATACAAAGAAAAAAGGTAAAACTCATGCAAGGAATTACAAAAGAATCCAGCAAAATTACATGAACAGAGTCATGAAAAATGGAAGATGGAATTTAATGCAGAAAAATACCACGTACTAGAGTTTGGAAAGAGTGCAAAGAGAGTTGACAGGGACTAAAAAAAACTAGAAACCAGCCAGTTAAAGAAATCTGTTATGGAAAAATATCTCTGAGAAATTATTAATAATAGGCTATCACTAGAAGACCACATAAATGACAAAGGAAGGAACGTGTATAGTCTCTTAGTATACATAAGAGTAGCATTTATATACATTGATGAGAAAATTGTAAAGATAATTGAACTATTCATAAGAGTAACACTTGAATATGCAGCAGCAACAGTATGGAACCTACACTTTAAAAAAAACATTGAGAAAATTTAGAAGGAACAAAGAGCCTGTGCTGGAAAAATAACGGATGGTAAAATTAATGAAAGTGTGTATAATAAACTTGATATGTCTAGTAAAGGTGAAAAAATGGAATGTAGAGTGAGTGAGAGGGTCAAATGCAGCACTCTGATGTGGTTTGGCTACAGAAAGAATGCCATAAAGTTAAATGTAAAAGAGTATACATGAGTAGGTAGGGTCCAGTGAAATGGAAGGACAGAGTGCAGGAGTATGTGAGAGAAAGGGGAGAGAAGAGATTGAGAGGAATAAAAGATGCAAGGAAATGTAAGGACAGAAATAAATTAAAATTCTTCTCTCGTGGTCATCCACTGGGGGGGATTTCTTAGCGGCAGGCAACAGATAGATAGATAAACAGAAAAGGTTGATAAAGAGCAGCCACAAAATGGGAGCCTATCCTCAGAGAACTTAGCTATGAAGAAAGACTTGATAAGCTTCAATTATCAAGATTGCAAGGAAAAGAAAAAGAGGTAATAAGACCATGCTGTATAAATGTTTTGAAGGTAAGGAAAAAATTTTTATTAATAAGTACATAGTACCTAGAGGTAAGGGTAATAGTGACAAAGGACGGGTTAAAGAGAGGGAGGTACATGAACTTAGTGTCTTTTATACAAACAGTAGAAGTGTAATAAATAAGATAGACATACTTAGAGGTATCGCATGTGTAGGAGAGTTAGATAATATAGGTATTACAGAAACTTGGTTAGATATTGCAGGCAAGCATTTCTTACCTGAAGTAAGTATAGATGGGTACACTTTTTTTTCACAAGCATACAGAAGGGAGGAGAGGGGGAGGTGTAGCACTGTACATTAGAAACACATTAAATAGCTATGTCAATACCACAATAAAAACAGATAGGAATACAGAATCATTATGGATTGACATTATTATAGGAGGGAAAAAGTTAGTTGTAAGGATTACATATAGGCCCACGGATTTAGATGAAGCAGCTAGTGCACCCCTGATGCAGGAGCTTGCAAGGGCATCTAGGTATAATAATGTGTGCATTATGGGGGACTTTAATTATAGGAGAATAGACTGGGATAGTATGACAGGAGACGGGAGCTCGGAGGAATTCTTAAAATGTCGTCCAGGATGGTTTTTTCATACAACTTGTAAGGGAATCAACGCGACAGGGAAATATTTTAGATCTTGTCTTCACGAATAATGAAACTTTGGTCAGTCAGGTTGAGATAGGAGCTAAATTTGATGTTAGTGACCACCATGAAATTAGATTCAAGATTAATGCAAAGAGGGAGGTAGAACAAAACATTGCTTTAGTACCAGATTTTAGAAAAGCCAATTACCAGGGCCTCAGATACCACCTCCAGAGTATAGATTGGGAGGGAATAGGAGTAGGCAGAGAGGAGGATCAAAACATTAAGGTAGAATTGCATTATAATAGCATAGTTAGGGCAGGAACAGTATATACCTAAGAGGAGGATTAGGTCAAATAGAAATTATCCAAAATGGATGAATAGCAGCATTAGAAGGGAAATTGGATTAAAAAGGGAACTCTATAGGAGAATTAAAAGGGGAGAAGTACAGGTAGTAGGGCAGTATAATGACCTAGCTAGGAAAGTTAAAAAGGATATTAGGACCGCAAAGAGGAATTATGAGGTTAGAATAGCTAAGGATGCCCAGAAGGATCCATAGGGATTCTATCAGCTGTACCAGGCTAAAACAAAGGAAAGAATAGGACCTCTTAAAGGAATGGATGGCAGCTTGATAGAAAATAGTGAGGAAATTAGTAAGGAATTAAATAAATACTTCTTGTCCGTATTTTCTCAGGAAGTCGGGTAGGGAACTGGAGTCAGTACATATCTTTAGGGAACAAGAGGTTCATAAATTAAGCGACATAGTCATAAGTACGGAAGTAGTTTGTAGGGAAATAGATAGACTTAAAAAGACTAAATCTCCAGGACCGGACGACATTTTTCTGAGGATTCTTAAGGAATGTAGAGAAGAACTTGTTGAACCCATTGCAATGATTTTTAGAAAGTCCCTAGACACAGGAGTAGTTCCTAGGCTATGGAGGCAGGCAAATGTAGTTCCTATATTCAGGAAAGGAGATAAGGCAGAAAGTAGTAACTACCACCCAATCAGTTTAACATCAGTGGTAGGCAAGATGTTAGAAGCTATCATAGCAAGGGCAATTAGAAAACATTTAGATGAACACAAGCTAATTAGACATAGTCAACATGGTTTTAGCAAGGGGAAGTCCTGCCTGACAAATTTATTATCCTTCTATAGGAAAGTATTTGAAACCATAGATATAGTTTATTTGGACTTCAGTAAAGCCTTTGACAGAGTACCCCATAGGAGACTGTTAAGTAAAGTCAAGGCTCATGGCATAGGTGAGAAGGTATTAGAGCGGATTAGGGGATGGCTTACTATTAGGGAACAGAGGGTACAGATTAATGGCAAGAAATCAGAATAGGGTAATGTCACTAGTGGGGTACCACTAGGACCGTTGTTATTCATAATCTATATAAATGACTTAGAGACAGGAATAAACAGTGATATCAGTAAATTTGCCGATGACACAAAGATAGAAAGACCGGTAAAGAATATAGATGATGCTAGGATGCTGCAGGATGACTTAAATAGGCTGGACGAGTGGTCAGAGAAATGGCAGATGCAGTTTAATGTTAACAAGTGTAGCATTATGAGCGTAGGTAAAGGTAATAGGCCTGTAGACTACACATTGAATGACACTACCTTAGGAAGGTCATATAGTGTGAGGGACTTGGGAGTTCAAGTAAGCAGTGACTTGCGCCCCAGGGAACAGTGTATTATAGCTAGAAATAGGGTCAACAAGATACTGGGATTTATTGGTAGGTGTGTGACAAATAGGAGTTCTGAGGTCATTCTGAGGTTGTATTTAGCGCTAGTTAGACCCCATCTAGATTATGCAGCTCAATTTTGGTCCCCTTATTATAGGAAGGATATAGGCTCCTTGGAGGCAATTCAGAGAAGAATGACCAAGATGATTCAGGGGCTGAGAAAGTTACCTTACAAAGATAGATTAAAACGTCTTAATCTCCACTCCCTAGAGAGAAGGAGGGCAAGAGGGGATATGATTGAGGTTTTCAAATGGGTAAAAGGAATTAATAAGGGAAACATTGATCAGGTTTTAGAATTTAGTAGTCAGGATAGGACACGTGGAAATAGGTACAAGTTAGAAAAACTTAGATTCAGGACAGACATAGGTAGATATTGGTTCACTAACAGAGTGGTGAACGATTGGAATAGGCTGGGTAGACACGTAGTAAGTGCTGAGTCAATAGGTAGCTTTAAAAGATGGTTGGATGAGAGTATGGATAAGGATGACAGGTGGGATGGCTAAATATTGGATTATTCCGAGGGTGGGGGACAAGGAGCTGCCTTGTGTAAGTCATCAACTGGCCTCTTGCAATCTCCTCAATTCTTATGTTCTTATGAAAGTCATCTTCAAGAAGACAGAGCAAGAAGTTATAAGAGAATAGAATAAATTAGAAGAAATTCAGCTTTCCAGACGGCGATAGATCAGTAGAATATATTAATGGAAGTCATGTGTGCCAAACCCATTCAGTTGGAAACAAAAATGAAAAAATAATAACAAAAGGCGGGACGAAACGAGCTAAACTACATCCTATGAAAATGTATTTTGATAACATTACTGTAGAGTCTCCATCCAAACATTTGGCTTTATCAGTGGTTTCCAGTTTGTTCTCTTATGTGGCTCCTTGACCATTATATGAAATTCCATGGTCAACATCATTATGTAATCCTTATATGATTGAATATTAGTAGTAATACTTCATATCATAACGTCTGGAGCTAAAGGGAAAATAATAAGTGAACACTAAGATTATTCTGATATATTGGTATAGAACTTCGTTTAATTAAAAATCCCAATTTTCCAAATTTTTCATGGCCCTCAAAAAACATCAAATATCGTCCCCCGAGTTTGAAACCATGGTTTTGCCTAGCGCCTTAACGAATTTTATTAGCACTGCTACCTCTCTCACCAAGTTAAGCTGCCGTGAGCCAGGATAAAACTCAAAAGCTTTAGGTAACGAGCCGAGCACTGCACCAGAAAGCCACCCAGTCCCCACCTATTGTATAATATTAATATTGTTTTTGTTAATGCGGGGGGAATTATGTGAAGCCTATGAAATAGCAATTCAAATGGCCCTTGCTATAGTGATCAGGGACTTTAAGTTATTCGTCGGTGTTGATTATTTCCATCACTTTAAGGCAATTTACAAGGTAAAGTGCCTGCTACCAAGCTTGAGGTGAGTTCACGAGTAGAAATCACTGATACGCTACCGTAAGTAACCAACTTCCCCGACACTCTAAATTTGCATTGTGTAAGCAATGACAGAACTTATATATATGCCGCAGCCACGGTCCAATGGCTTACCTCTGACTTAATAGTAAGTTGTTGTTTAGGGCAACGACGATCCTTGGGATGTTATGTGTCCTATTACTAGTATGTTCCACCGTCACCGTCCTATCGTCCCACGCTGCCTTGTGTTTTGATCCAGGAAACAAATGACGCAGTAGGCAAGCGGACACCTAGAAATTTTAATGAACATACAAAATCAATGAATACGTGAATAAACATTTTGATTATTGTGATCAAATTAATAAATTAATCAGGAAAAAAAAAGTGGGAAATGCAATTGTGCGTAATAAAGCACACATATATTTGAAGGCCGCCACAGATCTTTACTGAAAAATTTACACTTGATGATTTTAAGCAATTACTCTTTCATCTCCAGTCTCTGACTATATTATGCCGGCTATCAAAATTACCTGTAACGACGACTTTTATGCCTTCTCTGGTGCTGATTCTCGGAAGGGTTACGTCCACTTTTTTTTCTAACTGGAAGTTTCCTTACATTCACTCTGTTCCTATCAAGAGTGACCGCTCCTTAAGGGGTTTTTTTTTTTTATCTATCATTAATTAATAATATGATAACATATTTCCTCCCAATCTTAAATCTTATAGAAAGATGGATTCCAGGAAGGATTTCCACTTACAATCTTTTAGTTTCTTAATTAATCTTGATAATATTTTTCTGTTACCTTGTGTGTATTAACAAGGGCGTCGTAAAGTGTGTTTAGGAGATGTGGTTGGTTGATAAGTAGCCTATCAGAAGCCAGCCGAGCTTATATCAGTTGCTGTAAGGCATTAGGAGAGG
>JAPQNM010001474.1:97500-138293 GCA_029783475.1 Metacarcinus magister | reverse complement strand
AAGACTGACTTATAATGTTTAAGATAACATTCTGAGGTACAGATGTAGGTGTAGTTTGCTTACCATAGTGATAGAGAGTCAAAGCTCATAATTGTTGCCTCTTCTCAGTTTTGTTTCAGTCTCAAACTGGTCATATCTGTTTTTAAACATATTGACTGTGGTACTTTTGACTACATTTTCAGTGAGACTGTTCCATGTGTCAACAATTCTTGAACTGAAAAACTTATGGTAAAGATTCGGAAGACAACCCAGTCTGTTTTTTGGACTAAGCAATTTTTTTCTGATAGATTTTGATGTGTTTTGAATTAATCTAATGTTTGTTTGTTATGCCAGGCAATTTTATTTAGAATTTTTTTATTTTAAGGTAGAAATTGCCACAAAAAAGTCAGATTAATTCAAAACCATCCAAATCAATATGAATAAAATTGCTTTAAGTAATCCTAAGCAACCGTAACTAAACCTAACCTAGTCTAAGCAAGCCTAATTAAACCTAAGCAAACTTAATTAAACCTAAAGTAACCAAACCTAAACTAGGTAAAGATTCATGACGACCCAATAGGTTAGGTTAGGTTTAATTCTTACCTGATATTCTTACCTGGTTTTATAGCATATACATACTACACAATAAAGGGGGGCCCAGAACCACAGGTACGCCAGTTCAACAGATTATTATGAATATCTAATATACAATAAGACAAATAGAACTGGAAGTTATGTACCTTTAGTGGTGTTTATAACCATAACAATGTATACAGGTATCCTACTCAACATAATCATATAAGGTATTGCCCATGGCATTATGCAACAGCCTTTTAAAAGAAGATAGACTGGCAGCTGCAACAGTGTCAGCTGGCAAGGAATTCCAATTTGAGATACATCTTACACTAAAGAAACTCTTTTTACAATCCAAACGGCTATGAGGAAGATATATCTTAAAGGAATGACCCTTGGTACCAACTACTGCAGCCAGATGAAAGATATCAGACACATTAATAGCCGATAAACCATGATATATTTTCCAGTACTTGATTAGGTCAGCCCTTACTAGACGTCCCTGAACAGAATATAAATCAAGGTGTTTCAGTCGGTCTGAATAGGAAAGAATCTCCAAGCCAGAAATATTCTTGGTCCATCTCCTTTGAACCGACTCTAGAAGTTTGAGGTCTTCAACATAACCCGAGAACCACACACAAGAAGCATAATCAAGTAAAGGTCTGGTGTGTGAAATATAGATAGCTTTCATAAATCTGGGTGATCTATTAACAGTTGACTTCAGCAGATTAGTCGCTAGGCCACCTGCTTTATTGGTTATGTTATATATGTGTTGGTGAAATTTCAAGGAGAGATCAACCATAATACCAAGACCAACATAAGACTGCACAAACTTGAGTGGAATATTGTTAATATAGTAAGAGGAGTATGGCCCAAGCAGAGTCCAGTTCACATAGGAGCGTTGGAAGCGGAGAACAGCACATTTTTCAATGTTAAATTTGAGTCCCCAAGATTCGGATCTACTACTAATCAAGTTTATGTTACGCTGAAGCCGGGCTATATCACAAAATGCTGAGGAAATGTGCTGATGGTTAACATATAAGTACAGCTTTAAATCGTCAGCAAATATTTTATAACCACAAGATAAATCATGCACCACATGATTAATATAAATTAAAAAAGGATAGGCCCTAACACTGAGACCTGGGGTACACCACTTAGAACAGGACAAGCATAGCTCTCAGTACCAGACACTATAACCCTCATTTGTCTGTTTTGGAGGAAAGCTTGTAACCAACCAAGTAAAGATCCAGAAATCCCAAGAGCATAAAGTTTACAAATCAAAGTATCATGGTGAACAACATCAAAAGCCTTGCTGAAATCGAAAAATACTGTATAACTGTATAACCTCTATCTATCCAAGAAGTGATGTCATGGTATGTCAATATCAGTTGGTCTTCTGTTGAACGATGAGGTCTAAAACCAAACTGGGAGTCAGAAATAATTCCATTATCTTCAAGGTATTGGTAAAGCTGATGAGTCACTATTCTTTCTAAAGTTTTAACACAAACAGAGGTCAAGCTAATTGGTCTATAGTTAAGAGGAATTGTTCTGGATCCCTTTTTAAAAATGGGAACAACATTAGACACTTTCCATAAATCAGGCAGATGCCCTGATGTTAAAGAGGATTTAAATATGACATATAGGGGATAAGCAAGTTGATCGGCACAAGACTGAAGTAAGTGAGGATGAATGTGGTCAGGTCCCATGCTAGAGAAAATATCGAGAGACTTGAGATAATGCTTAACTGTGGACAGATCAAATTCAATATTAGAGATAGAGCTGTCACAGGACTGATGTTCAGATGGGTTTAACAGATGTTGACTTTGAAACACTGAGGCAAAAGCCTTAACAAATAAGTTAGCCATAACTTTGGCATCATTAGTCATTACCCCTGCCATAGTCAGTAGAGGGCCTACAGAGGGCTGACCAACTTTCTTGTGTCTAACATAGGAATGGAATAGCTTAGGATTGGTATTGAAGGAGTCAATCAAGGATAATTCATATTGAGACTGAGATGTGATACTATAGTTTCTATATTGGTAATTCAAATTGTTAAAGTGAGCAAGAGCATTAGTAGCCTGGGGAGAGAGTCTGCCATGCATCGTTCTCTGGTTTTTATATGATGACCAAGCCACTTTCTTAGCATTCATGAGGGATGAAGGTGGTTTGGTAGGCCATGGAGGCGAGGAGACAGTATGCTTGGGAGGCACAAACATGTTGACAAGTGGAGATAGAATATTCAAAAATTTTAAGTACATGTCATTAACAGATAGATGAGCTAACTCAAAATCCCAATCCACATAAGAAAGATATTGGTTAATCTTGGCATATTTCCCTCTATGCCATGCTCTCAATATGGGAAATTCATCAGCTACAACAACATAACTGGGGGAAGAAGGGATGAACTGGAAGACATACTGGAATAGTACTGTAGAATGATGACACTGAGGAAAAGGGGACAAAACATCTACTGAACCAATGCGGTCTAACTCTGAGGTCAATACCAGGTCCAGTATATTTCCTGATGGTATGAAAGTAGGTTCCTTAATCCACTGAGTTAGTCCAAGAGAGGTGAAGCAATTGAGAAATAGAACATCACTGGGCTGGACATGAGCAAGTATGTCATCAGCTCCCCACTTAATAGTAGGAAGGTTAAAGTCACCAAGGAATATTACTTCCTTATCATTTCCAAAATCCATAATAAAGTCTATAAGTTTAGCATTATCCGTTGCAGTGTAGGAAGGAGGTCTGTAGACAACCACAACATAAATCTTGAAGACAGGAAGAAAAATAGCATGTACATTAGGACAAGATATGTCAACAGATACAAAAGTAATACCATCTTTTATATACAAACACACCCCATGTTTCATAACTGATCCTGTAGTATCAGTTCTGACCAAGTCATATTTGTAGCTATTAAAAAAATTAGGAATAGAAGAGGTGAGCCATGTTTCTGTTACTGCAAAAATATCTATGTTATTGTTAAAAAGAAAATCCTTAATGTAGTGTGTTTTGTTAAACAGACAATTAACATTAGCAATAGCACAGTGAACAATTTTATATGTAGTATATCTTTTAGAAGTAGTGCCCAAAGAAAATTTGCTTGTTGGGAATCAGGTGCTTCTGCACGCTGCCTCCGCCTCTCCCTTAACACTTCACGTTGTTTATAAGTCAAGTCTCGAGATATGTACATAGTTTTAAGATCCTCATGTTTAGCCAGTTCTTTAGACTTTTCAGGGAGTTTATTACAGTGGTCGGAGTTAAAAATCTTTGCTCTAAACAAATTGGTGGTAGGATTAATGCAGACTACCTCATCCAAGACAATCTCATTTCCTGTCAACCTCCTAGAAACATCCTTAAGTTTCACTTTCACTCCTTCACCAGAGGTAGCACCTGATCCTCGAATGATTATAGTCTTTTCTCTTTGTACGCTCATTCATTTCACTTACCTCATCCCTAATCATGGCCCTTTGATCCTCTTTGCTCAGAGAGGCAGGCCTGGTAGTCTGAGTGGACAAAAGAGTGGCTACTTGAGATGAGAGATTCTCTACAACCTTACACAGATTGGTCACGGTAACATGAAGTTGTCTAAGGGCACCACTACTATCGCCATCAGAACCACCACTCCTTGAACCAGGTGAGCCTATCCTGCAGCTGGTACAGTGAAAGGCAATCCCATCACCACCATGATCAAGGATGGTTCTAATTAAGGCATCAGAGAGGCCTAAACACATAGAAGTGGAATGAAACCATGTAGCACAGCGATCACATCCAATAGCATTATCCAGTACCTCTTGATCACATGTACCACATTTAGAAACATCACTATCAACAACCGAACGATCACTTTGAGCCTACCGCTCATCGCCGGTTGCCTGCTGCCGTCCAGTAGCAGGCTGGCGTCCACCAACACCCCCGCCCCTGCCACGACCACCACGACCACGCCCACCTGTCATATCATGCAACAGCTATGCAGGAACTAGTGAGACCTTAGGGGGAGCCAACCAGGGTTGAGTTGTGTTGAGGCGGAGACGTGCGTGTGTTACTTCCTTCCTTCCTTCCTTCCTTCCAACACAGAGCTGCTGATCACACACCCTCCGTCCACGGACTCAGTCGGCAGACTTAGGTTAGGTTTAATTAAGTTTGCTTCGGTTAGGTTTAATTAGGTTAGGTTAGGTTTGATTAGGTTTGCTTAGGAATACTTAAAGCAATTTTTCTCCTATTGATTTTGATGATTTTGAATCAATCTGACTTTTTTGTGGCAATTTCTACCTTAGGGAAAAAAAAAGAAGTTCCATGGCGTAACAAACAAACATCAGATTAATTCAAAACACATCGAAATCTATCAGTAATATTTTTAGTTTACCTGGTAAATTCTGAGGTTTTCTTCATTACATTTCCGTCGCAAATTCTTAGTTAGTGAGATATTAAATGTTTTCTGTGAGACCTTCTCTTCGAAAAATATAATTTAGTTTGGTTTAAACAAGGTTCTATTATTTGTCAATATAGGTTAAGGTTTGGTTAGGTTAGGTTAATTTAGAAGCTATCAAATGTTCTCTATGACCAAAAGTAGGGTGTTGGACGAGGTATAGTCCCGAGACGAAGACGTAAACAAACGCCATTATGGTAAAGATGTAAAATTTTACCAAAAATTGCTTTGTCCAAAAAACAGACTGGGTGGTCTTCCGAATCTTTACCAAACTTGTTCCTCTTGGTGGTGGTGTGACGTGGCTTTAAAAGTTTCATGCTATGTCCTCTCGTCTCCAGATGTCAGCCTCTAGGCTAGGTCTAGCGCTCGGGTATGCGAGCCTAGGTTCCCGGGTTCGAATCCCCGTTATTCACTGGCCACTTTTCATTCTTTGATATCACCGCCGAGTGGCCAAAGACTACCCAAATTGCTGCCATAGTGTCCTCAGACGGGACTTACAACATTTATATGCATCTGAGGCTGTAGTAACAATTAGCCTCGCACGTTTTCAACATATTCAAGAAAGAATGTAAACATTTGAGGCGTCACTATAAAAATTCTGAAAACCTACACCAAATAACAGGTGAGGCAAGTCCATCTGTGCCTCCATAAGCCTACTGGCGCCAACGGTTAATGATATAGGAAAGAAAAAAAACAACAACTTATCGAACCCTCTCAGAATTTAAAAAGTCTCAATCATGTTGCCGCTAACTCTGTGTTTTTCAAGTGTAGTGAGGCCTAGCTGAGTCAGTCTGTGTTCATATCTAAGACCAGACAGCTCAGGGACCAGTTTGGTGGCTCTTGATTGCACTTGTTCCATTGGCCTTATGTCACCTTTGTTGTATGTGACCCAGGCCTGGATGCAGTTCTCAAGGCGAAGCCTAACCAAGGTGTTGTACAGGTTAAGTGGCATATCAGGATGTAAGCAGGTCATGGTTTTCTTTAACAGTCCTACCATTGAATTTACATTAACTGCTGCTTTGGT
The DNA here is from genome assembly GCA_029783475.1 of Metacarcinus magister. Classification (NCBI taxonomy): domain Eukaryota; kingdom Metazoa; phylum Arthropoda; class Malacostraca; order Decapoda; family Cancridae; genus Metacarcinus; species Metacarcinus magister. Next base: position 132,282 of record JAPQNM010001474.1, on the reverse strand, counting down.
GACTTGTCTTGATGGCTTTAAGTTGTTGGTAATGAAAACCCCCAAGGTCCTTTTCCTCGGCTGTTTCCTTCAGTGGTGTTGTGCCTAGACGGTATTCATAGCCTGGCTTGTTTCTACCAATATGCATAACTTTTCATTTTTCTTCATTAAAATTGAATAGCCATTTTTGGCTCCACTGACTTTATTTATTTAAATCCTGTTGTAGTGTCATTCCATCGTCTACAGTCTTTATTGTTTGGTATATTTTAGCATGGTCTGCAAACAGTTTTCCTCTTGTCTGAGTGTCATCCAGCAAGTCATTGATATAGACGAGGAATAAAACTGGTCTTAAGACACATCCTTGTGGTACAGTGGTCTAGCGCTCGGGTATGCGAGCCTAAGAACCCAGGTTCGAATCCCCGTTATTTGCTGACCACTTTTCATTCTTTGATATCACCGCCGAGTGGCCAAAGACTACCCAAATTGCTGATTGCTGCCATACTGTCCTCAGACGGGACTTACAATGTTAAATGCATCTGAGGCTGTAGTAGCAAATAGCCACGCTCGTTCTCAACATATTTAACAACATATTTAAGAGAGAACGTAAACATTTGAGGCGTCACTGAAAACCTACGCCAAATAACAGGGGAGGCAAGTCCATCTGTGCCTCCATAAGCCTACTGGCGCCAATGGTTAATGATATAGAAAAACCTGTAACCACTGTGAATAGGTGCCCCTAATACTGACCCTCTGTTTTCTATTGTTAAGGAAACTTTTCACCCAACTATGGACTTCACCCACCACTCCAACAGCTTTCTTTCAGTTTTGCCAGTAAATGGTGTGCATGTTTAATGTTTAAGATAACATTCTGAGGTACAGGTGTGTGTGTGTGTGGTGTGCATGTATAATGTTTAAGATAACATTCTGAGGTACAGGTGTGTGTGTGGTGTGCATGTATAATGTTTAAGATAACATTCTGAGGTACAGGTGTGTGTGGTGTGCATGTGTAATGTTTAAGATAACATTCTGAGGTACAGGTGCATGTGTTATGTGCATGTGTAATATGTAATGTTTAAGATAACATTCTGAGGTACAGGTGTGTGTGTGGCGTGCATGTGTAATGTGTAATGTTTAAGATAACATTCTGAGGTACGTGTGTGTGTGTGTGTGTGTGTGTGTGTGTGTGTGGTATGCATGTGTAATGTATAATATTTAAGATAAGATTCAGAGGTACAGGTGTGTGTGTTTGCACCCATCACACTAACCTAATCTACTGTAGAGAGCTGTGCCCCTCTCCACACTCGATTGATAATTGACCAAACCTAATGGTGGGAGCAGTTATTAACCAAACCAACCTAACCCAACGGCTCGACAATTAAAATATGATACTACTGTCGATTTAACAGACTAATGTAGAGGGAGCCCTGTCCGTTAGTGTAAAAAGTCCGTTGCTTGGTTAAAGGCAATCCGAAAAAAAAATCTACGGTGAAACGCAAAACTTTTGGGCAAATAAAATATAAAAACCTTATATAACCGAACCTAACCGAACCAAACCTAACCTAACCTAACCTAATCTAACCATAACCTAACCTGACCTAACCATAACTTAACATAACATGATTAACCTAACATAACTTGGAAGATGTTTTGCCTGGTAAATAATGGTGAGCACCGCCTGAAACCTTCACAGATATGTTGATTACACTATGTATTTTTTTTTCTATATCATTAACCCTTGGCACCAGTAGGCATATGGAGGCACAGATGGACTTGCCTCGCCTGTTATTTGGTGTAGGTTTTAAAATTTTTATAGTGACGCTTCGAATGATTAAGTTCTCTCTTGAATATGTTGAGAACAAGTGATATTACTGCTACAGCCTCAGATGCATATTAACGTTGTAAGTCCCGTCTGAGGACAGTATGGCAGCAATTTGGGTAGTCTTTGGTCACTCGGTGGTGATATCAAATATTGAAAAGTCGCTAGCGGATATCGGGGATTCGAACCCGGGACCCTAGGCTCCCACGCTCGAACGCTGACCACTTATATTTATATCGATATCATCCGAGCAGTAGTTATGTAAAGGGGTTGTTTGGTAGCGTGGCTGGTTAAATAAGGCTTCGGAGAACGTGGTTTGGGTTTATTATATAATAAACAAAGAAACTGGACAGAGAGTGACGATGTGTGACCTTCCCGTATTAAGATGATGCCCCGACTGAATGCGGGCTGGGCGTCGGGCCAGGTCGCGTGGGGTCACGCGCAGTTGCCAGGCGTCACAATATACATAGAGAGCACGCCACATACAAATACAATATATGATGATATATATAATACCTCAGCTCCCTACAATATATATATATATATATATATATATATATATATATATATATATATATATATATATATATATATATATATACTAATTTTACTATACATTGCAGCAACTGAAGCAACGCCCAGACCCGATTGAACATTTCTATACAAGACCTGTGCTGCAGTTACGTACGTCCCGGACGAGTCTATTATATTTTTGTGAGTCTTTACTGATTTTAAAGCGGGTTTGTTTTCTTTTTTACTGTGTGTTACTTAATTATTTTTAGCGGGTTTTGAATTACTTTTTTCTTGTGTTCGACATACACATTGTATACTGAGATGTTTACGGTGTTCCATCTACACCTTACTATTGTTTTTGCCTCAGACTATACTGAGATGTTTACGGTGTTCCAATACACCCTATATCGTATCCGCCTTCGGGTGAACTGAGTATTGTTTCTGATCTGAACTGAGTATTGTTTCTGATCTGAACTGAGTATTGTTTCTGATCTGAACTGAGTATTGTTTCTGATCTGAACTGAGTATTGTTTCTGATTTGAACTGAGTATTGTTTCTGATCTGAATTGAGTATTGTTTCTGATTTGAACTGAGTATTGTTTCTGATCTGAACTGAGTATTGTTTCTGATTTGAACTGAGTATTTTACGCTGTTAAACCCACCCTGTCTTATCGCCTTCGGGTTTGATTTATTTTACGGTGTACCACACACCTATATTATGCCTCTGTGCGACTCAGCTATTTTACGGTGTTCTACACACCTATATTATGCCTCTGTGCGACTCAGTTATTTTACGGTGTTCTACACACCTATATTATGCCTCTGTGCGACTCAGTTATTTTACGGTGTTCTACACACCTATATTATGCCTCTGTGCGACTCAGTTATTTTACGGTGTAACACACACCTATTATATGCCTCCGTGCGACTCAGTTATTTTACGGTGTACCATACACCTATATATATGCCTCCGTGCGACTCAGTTATTTTACGGTGTTACACACACCTTAGTATTGCATCTATCTCCAGGGTATACTGTTTTATTTACTTATTATGTGTTGCCAATTGTCTTAGAATTTTTACTATTATTGCTTTCGAAGTAGAAAGTTGTGGTGTATTTCATATTATCTTAATTGATATTTTCTTTTTGCATTTATATAAATATATTTTTTATTAGTGCCGCCCATTTTTTTTTATGTCACACATCGTCACTCTCTGTCCAGTTCCTTTGTTTATTATATAATAAACCCAAGCCACGTTCTCCGAAGCCTTATTTAACCAGCTACGCTACCAACCCCCCTTTACAGTTATGCAGATTTACCCAAATACTTTTTGGCTTACCTTAACCTAAGTTGCATGTACAGTATTTACAGTTGCACTCAATGGTTACTCCGAGTCAAAGGGAAGCGTCTGGGTGCAGCCATTAATCTTTATGCTCCGCCCACAATCAGCTGATGTACCTAGGCTCCGCCTCCCTCCTTCTAGGCATCAGTGTTGAAACCACCATGGAGTCTAATAAGTGTGTGTAGCATCTTCTCCCGAAGTTAATACTTCCATGTCAAATAGAATTAAGGCTGCAGAATATCATGCAATATATATTTGTTTTAATTTTTGTATACCCACCGCCTCAGTAGGTAAAACCAGTATCTGGTTACAGCCCCGCAATGTTAGGTTAGGTTGGGGTGGGGTTAGGGTTAGGTTAGGTTAGGTTAGGTTTCTCGAAATGAAAAAAAAACATCATATTTTGCCCAGAAATAAATAGTCCGTGCCTAAAAATTAGTAGGCTAACCTTATCTAACCTAACCTAGCTACGCACACTTATTAGACTCCATGGTGGTTCCAACATTGATACCTAGAAGGAGGAGGGAGGCGGAGCCTAGGTACATCAGCTGATTGTGGGCGGAGCATAAAGATTAATGGCTGCACCCAAACGTTTCCCTTTGACTCGGAGTAACCATTGAGTGCAACTGTAAATACTGTACATACAACTTAGGTTAAGGTAAGCCAAAAAGTATTTGGGTAAATCTGCATACCTATTGCTCGGACGATACCGATATAAATTTGAAGTCATACATATTATACATAGTGTACTCAACACATCTGTGAAGGTTTCAGGCGGTGCTCACCATTGTTTACCTGGCAAAAAACTTTAGTTATGTTAGGTTAATTATATTATGTTAGGTTATGGTTGGGTTACGTTAGGTTATCGTTTGATTAGGTTTGGTTAGTTTAGGTTTGGTTATACAAGGTTTTTATATTTCATTACCCAAAAGTTGGACGTTTCACCCTAGATTTTAACGGATTATCTTACCGACGCGACCGCCACCTACCGTACTTTCTTTTACACTAACGGACTTTAGTCCGGATCTGGGTTGATCGTCTGCTAGCAGACAGAGTCCGTTAAATCCGAAGTCCGTTAAATGGGGGTCCGTTAAATCGAGGGTCGACAGTATTACAAAATTAGAGGGAGCACTGTATATCCTGGTAACATATATCTATCCGTGTATCTATCTGATGTCTCCTCTCTGTGTGGTGTTTGCTCAGATGGCTCTCCACTACTACGCCAACATGAATATGCTGCAATATACTCTCACAAAAAAGCACTGCTGGAGCCAGTGCTGGGGTTGTTGGTGGGTACGAGGGCTCACTATAACCTGGCTCACCACACTCTCTCTTCCCAAACTGGAACACTTCCTTTCCGATGTCTTGGTGTCAAGCAAAAGGTAGGTTTCAACACTATTTTCGCAGGATATGGAAATAAACTTGGTGTTAGGTTAACCACGGAGGGTTACATTAATTATTGTCCTTTTGAAAATTAATAACATGATGAAAATTGCAATACAGCCTGTGTAATTATCTAGGTTTTTTTTTTATATATATATTTGAACTTTAAAATTTTTATATATTCTTATTTATTTATTATATATATATATATATATATATATATATATATATATATATATATATATATATATATATATATATATATATATATTTATTTATTTATTTATTTTATTCATGTGTTCGAAGTGGCCTCCAATAAAAAGTGAAATGCTTCTATCCAGGTAATTATCTGCTTTATGGTTTATTTATTTATTCATTTTATTTATTTATTTTTATTTATTTATTTTGTTATTTTGTTTACATTGAAAGGATACTGGCTAAGGGACAGTGCAAATGATCTGCTTTAAGACTGACTTATAATGTTTAAGATAACATTCTGAGGTACAGATGTAGGTGTAGTTTGCTTACCATAGTGATAGAGAGTCAAAGCTCATAATTGTTGCCTCTTCTCAGTTTTGTTTCAGTCTCAAACTGGTCATATCTGTTTTTAAACATATTGACTGTGGTACTTTTGACTACATTTTCAGTGAGACTGTTCCATGTGTCAACAATTCTTGAACTGAAAAACTTATGGTAAAGATTCGGAAGACAACCCAGTCTGTTTTTTGGACTAAGCAATTTTTTTCTGATAGATTTTGATGTGTTTTGAATTAATCTAATGTTTGTTTGTTATGCCAGGCAATTTTATTTAGAATTTTTTTATTTTAAGGTAGAAATTGCCACAAAAAAGTCAGATTAATTCAAAACCATCCAAATCAATATGAATAAAATTGCTTTAAGTAATCCTAAGCAACCGTAACTAAACCTAACCTAGTCTAAGTAAGCCTAATTAAACCTAAGCAAACTTAATTAAACCTAAAGTAACCAAACCTAAACTAGGTAAAGATTCATGACGACCCAATAGGTTAGGTTAGGTTTAATTCTTACCTGATATTCTTACCTGGTTTTATAGCATATACATACTACACAATAAAGGGGGGCCCAGAACCACAGGTACGCCAGTTCAACAGATTATTATGAATATCTAATATACAATAAGACAAATAGAACTGGAAGTTATGTACCTTTAGTGGTGTTTATAACCATAACAATGTATACAGGTATCCTACTCAACATAATCATATAAGGTATTGCCCATGGCATTATGCAACAGCCTTTTAAAAGAAGATAGACTGGCAGCTGCAACAGTGTCAGCTGGCAAGGAATTCCAATTTGAGATACATCTTACACTAAAGAAACTCTTTTTACAATCCAAACGGCTATGAGGAAGATATATCTTAAAGGAATGACCCTTGGTACTAACTACTGCAGCCAGATGAAAGATATCAGACACATTAATAGCCGATAAACCATGATATATTTTCCAGTACTTGATTAGGTCAGCCCTTACTAGACGTCCCTGAACAGAATATAAATCAAGGTGTTTCAGTCGGTCTGAATAGGAAAGAATCTCCAAGCCAGAAATATTCTTGGTCCATCTCCTTTGAACCGACTCTAGAAGTTTGAGGTCTTCAACATAACCCGAGAACCACACACAAGAAGCATAATCAAGTAAAGGTCTGGTGTGTGAAATATAGATAGCTTTCATAAATCTGGGTGATCTATTAACAGTTGACTTCAGCAGATTAGTCGCTAGGCCACCTGCTTTATTGGTTATGTTATATATGTGTTGGTGAAATTTCAAGGAGAGATCAACCATAATACCAAGACCAACATAAGACTGCACAAACTTGAGTGGAATATTGTTAATATAGTAAGAGGAGTATGGCCCAAGCAGAGTCCAGTTCACATAGGAGCGTTGGAAGCGGAGAACAGCACATTTTTCAATGTTAAATTTGAGTCCCCAAGATTCGGATCTACTACTAATCAAGTTTATGTTACGCTGAAGCCGGGCTATATCACAAAATGCTGAGGAAATGTGCTGATGGTTAACATATAAGTACAGCTTTAAATCGTCAGCAAATATTTTATAACCACAAGATAAATCATGCACCACATGATTAATATAAATTAAAAAAAGGATAGGCCCTAACACTGAGACCTGGGGTACACCACTTAGAACAGGACAAGCATAGCTCTCAGTACCAGACACTATAACCCTCATTTGTCTGTTTTGGAGGAAAGCTTGTAACCAACCAAGTAAAGATCCAGAAATCCCAAGAGCATAAAGTTTACAAATCAAAGTATCATGGTGAACAACATCAAAAGCCTTGCTGAAATCGAAAAATACTGTATAACTGTATAACCTCTATCTATCCAAGAAGTGATGTCATGGTATGTCAATATCAGTTGGTCTTCTGTTGAACGATGAGGTCTAAAACCAAACTGGGAGTCAGAAATAATTCCATTATCTTCAAGGTATTGGTAAAGCTGATGAGTCACTATTCTTTCTAAAGTTTTAACACAAACAGAGGTCAAGCTAATTGGTCTATAGTTAAGAGGAATTGTTCTGGATCCCTTTTTAAAAATGGGAACAACATTAGACACTTTCCATAAATCAGGCAGATGCCCTGATGTTAAAGAGGATTTAAATATGACATATAGGGGATAAGCAAGTTGATCGGCACAAGACTGAAGTAAGTGAGGATGAATGTGGTCAGGTCCCATGCTAGAGAAAATATCGAGAGACTTGAGATAATGCTTAACTGTGGACAGATCAAATTCAATATTAGAGATAGAGCTGTCACAGGACTGATGTTCAGATGGGTTTAACAGATGTTGACTTTGAAACACTGAGGCAAAAGCCTTAACAAATAAGTTAGCCATAACTTTGGCATCATTAGTCATTACCCCTGCCATAGTCAGTAGAGGGCCTACAGAGGGCTGACCAACTTTCTTGTGTCTAACATAGGAATGGAATAGCTTAGGATTGGTATTGAAGGAGTCAATCAAGGATAATTCATATTGAGACTGAGATGTGATACTATAGTTTCTATATTGGTAATTCAAATTGTTAAAGTGAGCAAGAGCATTAGTAGCCTGGGGAGAGAGTCTGCCATGCATCGTTCTCTGGTTTTTATATGATGACCAAGCCACTTTCTTAGCATTCATGAGGGATGAAGGTGGTTTGGTAGGCCATGGAGGCGAGGAGACAGTATGCTTGGGAGGCACAAACATGTTGACAAGTGGAGATAGAATATTCAAAAATTTTAAGTACATGTCATTAACAGATAGATGAGCTAACTCAAAATCCCAATCCACATAAGAAAGATATTGGTTAATCTTGGCATATTTCCCTCTATGCCATGCTCTCAATATGGGAAATTCATCAGCTACAACAACATAACTGGGGGAAGAAGGGATGAACTGGAAGACATACTGGAATAGTACTGTAGAATGATGACACTGAGGAAAAGGGGACAAAACATCTACTGAACCAATGCGGTCTAACTCTGAGGTCAATACCAGGTCCAGTATATTTCCTGATGGTATGAAAGTAGGTTCCTTAATCCACTGAGTTAGTCCAAGAGAGGTGAAGCAATTGAGAAATAGAACATCACTGGGCTGGACATGAGCAAGTATGTCATCAGCTCCCCACTTAATAGTAGGAAGGTTAAAGTCACCAAGGAATATTACTTCCTTATCATTTCCAAAATCCATAATAAAGTCTATAAGTTTAGCATTATCCGTTGCAGTGTAGGAAGGAGGTCTGTAGACAACCACAACATAAATCTTGAAGACAGGAAGAAAAATAGCATGTACATTAGGACAAGATATGTCAACAGATACAAAAGTAATACCATCTTTTATATACAAACACACCCCATGTTTCATAACTGATCCTGTAGTATCAGTTCTGACCAAGTCATATTTGTAGCTATTAAAAAAATTAGGAATAGAAGAGGTGAGCCATGTTTCTGTTACTGCAAAAATATCTATGTTATTGTTAAAAAGAAAATCCTTAATGTAGTGTGTTTTGTTAAACAGACAATTAACATTAGCAATAGCACAGTGAACAATTTTATATGTAGTATATCTTTTAGAAGTAGTGCCCAAAGAAAATTTGCTTGTTGGGAATCAGGTGCTTCTGCACGCTGCCTCCGCCTCTCCCTTAACACTTCACGTTGTTTATAAGTCAAGTCTCGAGATATGTACATAGTTTTAAGATCCTCATGTTTAGCCAGTTCTTTAGACTTTTCAGGGAGTTTATTACAGTGGTCGGAGTTAAAAATCTTTGCTCTAAACAAATTGGTGGTAGGATTAATGCAGACTACCTCATCCAAGACAATCTCATTTCCTGTCAACCTCCTAGAAACATCCTTAAGTTTCACTTTCACTCCTTCACCAGAGGTAGCACCTGATCCTCGAATGATTATAGTCTTTTCTCTTTGTACGCTCATTCATTTCACTTACCTCATCCCTAATCATGGCCCTTTGATCCTCTTTGCTCAGAGAGGCAGGCCTGGTAGTCTGAGTGGACAAAAGAGTGGCTACTTGAGATGAGAGATTCTCTACAACCTTACACAGATTGGTCACGGTAACATGAAGTTGTCTAAGGGCACCACTACTATCGCCATCAGAACCACCACTCCTTGAACCAGGTGAGCCTATCCTGCAGCTGGTACAGTGAAAGGCAATCCCATCACCACCATGATCAAGGATGGTTCTAATTAAGGCATCAGAGAGGCCTAAACACATAGAAGTGGAATGAAACCATGTAGCACAGCGATCACATCCAATAGCATTATCCAGTACCTCTTGATCACATGTACCACATTTAGAAACATCACTATCAACAACCGAACGATCACTTTGAGCCTACCGCTCATCGCCGGTTGCCTGCTGCCGTCCAGTAGCAGGCTGGCGTCCACCAACACCCCCGCCCCTGCCACGACCACCACGACCACGCCCACCTGTCATATCATGCAACAGCTATGCAGGAACTAGTGAGACCTTAGGGGGAGCCAACCAGGGTTGAGTTGTGTTGAGGCGGAGACGTGCGTGTGTTACTTCCTTCCTTCCTTCCTTCCTTCCAACACAGAGCTGCTGATCACACACCCTCCGTCCACGGACTCAGTCGGCAGACTTAGGTTAGGTTTAATTAAGTTTGCTTCGGTTAGGTTTAATTAGGTTAGGTTAGGTTTGATTAGGTTTGCTTAGGAATACTTAAAGCAATTTTTCTCCTATTGATTTTGATGATTTTGAATCAATCTGACTTTTTTGTGGCAATTTCTACCTTAGGGAAAAAAAAAGAAGTTCCATGGCGTAACAAACAAACATCAGATTAATTCAAAACACATCGAAATCTATCAGTAATATTTTTAGTTTACCTGGTAAATTCTGAGGTTTTCTTCATTACATTTCCGTCGCAAATTCTTAGTTAGTGAGATATTAAATGTTTTCTGTGAGACCTTCTCTTCGAAAAATATAATTTAGTTTGGTTTAAACAAGGTTCTATTATTTGTCAATATAGGTTAAGGTTTGGTTAGGTTAGGTTAATTTAGAAGCTATCAAATGTTCTCTATGACCAAAAGTAGGGTGTTGGACGAGGTATAGTCCCGAGACGAAGACGTAAACAAACGCCATTATGGTAAAGATGTAAAATTTTACCAAAAATTGCTTTGTCCAAAAAACAGACTGGGTGGTCTTCCGAATCTTTACCAAACTTGTTCCTCTTGGTGGTGGTGTGACGTGGCTTTAAAAGTTTCATGCTATGTCCTCTCGTCTCCAGATGTCAGCCTCTAGGCTAGGTCTAGCGCTCGGGTATGCGAGCCTAGGTTCCCGGGTTCGAATCCCCGTTATTCACTGGCCACTTTTCATTCTTTGATATCACCGCCGAGTGGCCAAAGACTACCCAAATTGCTGCCATAGTGTCCTCAGACGGGACTTACAACATTTATATGCATCTGAGGCTGTAGTAACAATTAGCCTCGCACGTTTTCAACATATTCAAGAAAGAATGTAAACATTTGAGGCGTCACTATAAAAATTCTGAAAACCTACACCAAATAACAGGTGAGGCAAGTCCATCTGTGCCTCCATAAGCCTACTGGCGCCAACGGTTAATGATATAGGAAAGAAAAAAAACAACAACTTATCGAACCCTCTCAGAATTTAAAAAGTCTCAATCATGTTGCCGCTAACTCTGTGTTTTTCAAGTGTAGTGAGGCCTAGCTGAGTCAGTCTGTGTTCATATCTAAGACCAGACAGCTCAGGGACCAGTTTGGTGGCTCTTGATTGCACTTGTTCCATTGGCCTTATGTCACCTTTGTTGTATGTGACCCAGGCCTGGATGCAGTTCTCAAGGCGAAGCCTAACCAAGGTGTTGTACAGGTTAAGTGGCATATCAGGATGTAAGCAGGTCATGGTTTTCTTTAACAGTCCTACCATTGAATTTACATTAACTGCTGCTTTGGTGACTTGTCTTGATGGCTTTAAGTTGTTGGTAATGAAAACCCCCAAGGTCCTTTTCCTCGGCTGTTTCCTTCAGTGGTGTTGTGCCTAGACGGTATTCATAGCCTGGCTTGTTTCTACCAATATGCATAACTTTTCATTTTTCTTCATTAAAATTGAATAGCCATTTTTGGCTCCACTGACTTTATTTATTTAAATCCTGTTGTAGTGTCATTCCATCGTCTACAGTCTTTATTGTTTGGTATATTTTAGCATGGTCTGCAAACAGTTTTCCTCTTGTCTGAGTGTCATCCAGCAAGTCATTGATATAGACGAGGAATAAAACTGGTCTTAAGACACATCCTTGTGGTACAGTGGTCTAGCGCTCGGGTATGCGAGCCTAAGAACCCAGGTTCGAATCCCCGTTATTTGCTGACCACTTTTCATTCTTTGATATCACCGCCGAGTGGCCAAAGACTACCCAAATTGCTGATTGCTGCCATACTGTCCTCAGACGGGACTTACAATGTTAAATGCATCTGAGGCTGTAGTAGCAAATAGCCACGCTCGTTCTCAACATATTTAACAACATATTTAAGAGAGAACGTAAACATTTGAGGCGTCACTGAAAACCTACGCCAAATAACAGGGGAGGCAAGTCCATCTGTGCCTCCATAAGCCTACTGGCGCCAATGGTTAATGATATAGAAAAACCTGTAACCACTGTGAATAGGTGCCCCTAATACTGACCCTCTGTTTTCTATTGTTAAGGAAACTTTTCACCCAACTATGGACTTCACCCACCACTCCAACAGCTTTCTTTCAGTTTTGCCAGTAAATGGTGTGCATGTTTAATGTTTAAGATAACATTCTGAGGTACAGGTGTGTGTGTGTGTGGTGTGCATGTATAATGTTTAAGATAACATTCTGAGGTACAGGTGTGTGTGTGGTGTGCATGTATAATGTTTAAGATAACATTCTGAGGTACAGGTGTGTGTGGTGTGCATGTGTAATGTTTAAGATAACATTCTGAGGTACAGGTGCATGTGTTATGTGCATGTGTAATATGTAATGTTTAAGATAACATTCTGAGGTACAGGTGTGTGTGTGTGGCGTGCATGTGTAATGTGTAATGTTTAAGATAACATTCTGAGGTACGTGTGTGTGTGTGTGTGTGTGTGTGTGTGTGTGTGGTATGCATGTGTAATGTATAATATTTAAGATAAGATTCAGAGGTACAGGTGTGTGTGTTTGCACCCATCACACTAACCTAATCTACTGTAGAGAGCTGTGCCCCTCTCCACACTCGATTGATAATTGACCAAACCTAATGGTGGGAGCAGTTATTAACCAAACCAACCTAACCCAACGGCTCGACAATTAAAATATGATACTACTGTCGATTTAACAGACTAATGTAGAGGGAGCCCTGTCCGTTAGTGTAAAAAGTCCGTTGCTTGGTTAAAGGCAATCCGAAAAAAAAATCTACGGTGAAACGCAAAACTTTTGGGCAAATAAAATATAAAAACCTTATATAACCGAACCTAACCGAACCAAACCTAACCTAACCTAACCTAATCTAACCATAACCTAACCTGACCTAACCATAACTTAACATAACATGATTAACCTAACATAACTTGGAAGATGTTTTGCCTGGTAAATAATGGTGAGCACCGCCTGAAACCTTCACAGATATGTTGATTACACTATGTATTTTTTTTTCTATATCATTAACCCTTGGCACCAGTAGGCATATGGAGGCACAGATGGACTTGCCTCGCCTGTTATTTGGTGTAGGTTTTAAAATTTTTATAGTGACGCTTCGAATGATTAAGTTCTCTCTTGAATATGTTGAGAACAAGTGATATTACTGCTACAGCCTCAGATGCATATTAACGTTGTAAGTCCCGTCTGAGGACAGTATGGCAGCAATTTGGGTAGTCTTTGGTCACTCGGTGGTGATATCAAATATTGAAAAGTCGCTAGCGGATATCGGGGATTCGAACCCGGGACCCTAGGCTCCCACGCTCGAACGCTGACCACTTATATTTATATCGATATCATCCGAGCAGTAGTTATGTAAAGGGGTTGTTTGGTAGCGTGGCTGGTTAAATAAGGCTTCGGAGAACGTGGTTTGGGTTTATTATATAATAAACAAAGAAACTGGACAGAGAGTGACGATGTGTGACCTTCCCGTATTAAGATGATGCCCCGACTGAATGCGGGCTGGGCGTCGGGCCAGGTCGCGTGGGGTCACGCGCAGTTGCCAGGCGTCACAATATACATAGAGAGCACGCCACATACAAATACAATATATGATGATATATATAATACCTCAGCTCCCTACAATATATATATATATATATATATATATATATATATATATATATATATATATATATATATATATATATATATATACTAATTTTACTATACATTGCAGCAACTGAAGCAACGCCCAGACCCGATTGAACATTTCTATACAAGACCTGTGCTGCAGTTACGTACGTCCCGGACGAGTCTATTATATTTTTGTGAGTCTTTACTGATTTTAAAGCGGGTTTGTTTTCTTTTTTACTGTGTGTTACTTAATTATTTTTAGCGGGTTTTGAATTACTTTTTTCTTGTGTTCGACATACACATTGTATACTGAGATGTTTACGGTGTTCCATCTACACCTTACTATTGTTTTTGCCTCAGACTATACTGAGATGTTTACGGTGTTCCAATACACCCTATATCGTATCCGCCTTCGGGTGAACTGAGTATTGTTTCTGATCTGAACTGAGTATTGTTTCTGATCTGAACTGAGTATTGTTTCTGATCTGAACTGAGTATTGTTTCTGATCTGAACTGAGTATTGTTTCTGATTTGAACTGAGTATTGTTTCTGATCTGAATTGAGTATTGTTTCTGATTTGAACTGAGTATTGTTTCTGATCTGAACTGAGTATTGTTTCTGATTTGAACTGAGTATTTTACGCTGTTAAACCCACCCTGTCTTATCGCCTTCGGGTTTGATTTATTTTACGGTGTACCACACACCTATATTATGCCTCTGTGCGACTCAGCTATTTTACGGTGTTCTACACACCTATATTATGCCTCTGTGCGACTCAGTTATTTTACGGTGTTCTACACACCTATATTATGCCTCTGTGCGACTCAGTTATTTTACGGTGTTCTACACACCTATATTATGCCTCTGTGCGACTCAGTTATTTTACGGTGTAACACACACCTATTATATGCCTCCGTGCGACTCAGTTATTTTACGGTGTACCATACACCTATATATATGCCTCCGTGCGACTCAGTTATTTTACGGTGTTACACACACCTTAGTATTGCATCTATCTCCAGGGTATACTGTTTTATTTACTTATTATGTGTTGCCAATTGTCTTAGAATTTTTACTATTATTGCTTTCGAAGTAGAAAGTTGTGGTGTATTTCATATTATCTTAATTGATATTTTCTTTTTGCATTTATATAAATATATTTTTTATTAGTGCCGCCCATTTTTTTTTATGTCACACATCGTCACTCTCTGTCCAGTTCCTTTGTTTATTATATAATAAACCCAAGCCACGTTCTCCGAAGCCTTATTTAACCAGCTACGCTACCAACCCCCCTTTACAGTTATGCAGATTTACCCAAATACTTTTTGGCTTACCTTAACCTAAGTTGCATGTACAGTATTTACAGTTGCACTCAATGGTTACTCCGAGTCAAAGGGAAGCGTCTGGGTGCAGCCATTAATCTTTATGCTCCGCCCACAATCAGCTGATGTACCTAGGCTCCGCCTCCCTCCTTCTAGGCATCAGTGTTGAAACCACCATGGAGTCTAATAAGTGTGTGTAGCATCTTCTCCCGAAGTTAATACTTCCATGTCAAATAGAATTAAGGCTGCAGAATATCATGCAATATATATTTGTTTTAATTTTTGTATACCCACCGCCTCAGTAGGTAAAACCAGTATCTGGTTACAGCCCCGCAATGTTAGGTTAGGTTGGGGTGGGGTTAGGGTTAGGTTAGGTTAGGTTAGGTTTCTCGAAATGAAAAAAAAACATCATATTTTGCCCAGAAATAAATAGTCCGTGCCTAAAAATTAGTAGGCTAACCTTATCTAACCTAACCTAGCTACGCACACTTATTAGACTCCATGGTGGTTCCAACATTGATACCTAGAAGGAGGAGGGAGGCGGAGCCTAGGTACATCAGCTGATTGTGGGCGGAGCATAAAGATTAATGGCTGCACCCAAACGTTTCCCTTTGACTCGGAGTAACCATTGAGTGCAACTGTAAATACTGTACATACAACTTAGGTTAAGGTAAGCCAAAAAGTATTTGGGTAAATCTGCATACCTATTGCTCGGACGATACCGATATAAATTTGAAGTCATACATATTATACATAGTGTACTCAACACATCTGTGAAGGTTTCAGGCGGTGCTCACCATTGTTTACCTGGCAAAAAACTTTAGTTATGTTAGGTTAATTATATTATGTTAGGTTATGGTTGGGTTACGTTAGGTTATCGTTTGATTAGGTTTGGTTAGTTTAGGTTTGGTTATACAAGGTTTTTATATTTCATTACCCAAAAGTTGGACGTTTCACCCTAGATTTTAACGGATTATCTTACCGACGCGACCGCCACCTACCGTACTTTCTTTTACACTAACGGACTTTAGTCCGGATCTGGGTTGATCGTCTGCTAGCAGACAGAGTCCGTTAAATCCGAAGTCCGTTAAATGGGGGTCCGTTAAATCGAGGGTCGACAGTATTACAAAATTAGAGGGAGCACTGTATATCCTGGTAACATATATCTATCCGTGTATCTATCTGATGTCTCCTCTCTGTGTGGTGTTTGCTCAGATGGCTCTCCACTACTACGCCAACATGAATATGCTGCAATATACTCTCACAAAAAAGCACTGCTGGAGCCAGTGCTGGGGTTGTTGGTGGGTACGAGGGCTCACTATAACCTGGCTCACCACACTCTCTCTTCCCAAACTGGAACACTTCCTTTCCGATGTCTTGGTGTCAAGCAAAAGGTAGGTTTCAACACTATTTTCGCAGGATATGGAAATAAACTTGGTGTTAGGTTAACCACGGAGGGTTACATTAATTATTGTCCTTTTGAAAATTAATAACATGATGAAAATTGCAATACAGCCTGTGTAATTATCTAGGTTTTTTTTTTATATATATATTTGAACTTTAAAATTTTTATATATTCTTATTTATTTATTATATATATATATATATATATATATATATATATATATATATATATATATATATATATATATATATATTTATTTATTTATTTATTTTATTCATGTGTTCGAAGTGGCCTCCAATAAAAAGTGAAATGCTTCTATCCAGGTAATTATCTGCTTTATGGTTTATTTATTTATTCATTTTATTTATTTATTTTTATTTATTTATTTTGTTATTTTGTTTACATTGAAAGGATACTGGCTAAGGGACAGTGCAAATGATCTGCTTTAAGACTGACTTATAATGTTTAAGATAACATTCTGAGGTACAGATGTAGGTGTAGTTTGCTTACCATAGTGATAGAGAGTCAAAGCTCATAATTGTTGCCTCTTCTCAGTTTTGTTTCAGTCTCAAACTGGTCATATCTGTTTTTAAACATATTGACTGTGGTACTTTTGACTACATTTTCAGTGAGACTGTTCCATGTGTCAACAATTCTTGAACTGAAAAACTTATGGTAAAGATTCGGAAGACAACCCAGTCTGTTTTTTGGACTAAGCAATTTTTTTCTGATAGATTTTGATGTGTTTTGAATTAATCTAATGTTTGTTTGTTATGCCAGGCAATTTTATTTAGAATTTTTTTATTTTAAGGTAGAAATTGCCACAAAAAAGTCAGATTAATTCAAAACCATCCAAATCAATATGAATAAAATTGCTTTAAGTAATCCTAAGCAACCGTAACTAAACCTAACCTAGTCTAAGTAAGCCTAATTAAACCTAAGCAAACTTAATTAAACCTAAAGTAACCAAACCTAAACTAGGTAAAGATTCATGACGACCCAATAGGTTAGGTTAGGTTTAATTCTTACCTGATATTCTTACCTGGTTTTATAGCATATACATACTACACAATAAAGGGGGGCCCAGAACCACAGGTACGCCAGTTCAACAGATTATTATGAATATCTAATATACAATAAGACAAATAGAACTGGAAGTTATGTACCTTTAGTGGTGTTTATAACCATAACAATGTATACAGGTATCCTACTCAACATAATCATATAAGGTATTGCCCATGGCATTATGCAACAGCCTTTTAAAAGAAGATAGACTGGCAGCTGCAACAGTGTCAGCTGGCAAGGAATTCCAATTTGAGATACATCTTACACTAAAGAAACTCTTTTTACAATCCAAACGGCTATGAGGAAGATATATCTTAAAGGAATGACCCTTGGTACTAACTACTGCAGCCAGATGAAAGATATCAGACACATTAATAGCCGATAAACCATGATATATTTTCCAGTACTTGATTAGGTCAGCCCTTACTAGACGTCCCTGAACAGAATATAAATCAAGGTGTTTCAGTCGGTCTGAATAGGAAAGAATCTCCAAGCCAGAAATATTCTTGGTCCATCTCCTTTGAACCGACTCTAGAAGTTTGAGGTCTTCAACATAACCCGAGAACCACACACAAGAAGCATAATCAAGTAAAGGTCTGGTGTGTGAAATATAGATAGCTTTCATAAATCTGGGTGATCTATTAACAGTTGACTTCAGCAGATTAGTCGCTAGGCCACCTGCTTTATTGGTTATGTTATATATGTGTTGGTGAAATTTCAAGGAGAGATCAACCATAATACCAAGACCAACATAAGACTGCACAAACTTGAGTGGAATATTGTTAATATAGTAAGAGGAGTATGGCCCAAGCAGAGTCCAGTTCACATAGGAGCGTTGGAAGCGGAGAACAGCACATTTTTCAATGTTAAATTTGAGTCCCCAAGATTCGGATCTACTACTAATCAAGTTTATGTTACGCTGAAGCCGGGCTATATCACAAAATGCTGAGGAAATGTGCTGATGGTTAACATATAAGTACAGCTTTAAATCGTCAGCAAATATTTTATAACCACAAGATAAATCATGCACCACATGATTAATATAAATTAAAAAAAGGATAGGCCCTAACACTGAGACCTGGGGTACACCACTTAGAACAGGACAAGCATAGCTCTCAGTACCAGACACTATAACCCTCATTTGTCTGTTTTGGAGGAAAGCTTGTAACCAACCAAGTAAAGATCCAGAAATCCCAAGAGCATAAAGTTTACAAATCAAAGTATCATGGTGAACAACATCAAAAGCCTTGCTGAAATCGAAAAATACTGTATAACTGTATAACCTCTATCTATCCAAGAAGTGATGTCATGGTATGTCAATATCAGTTGGTCTTCTGTTGAACGATGAGGTCTAAAACCAAACTGGGAGTCAGAAATAATTCCATTATCTTCAAGGTATTGGTAAAGCTGATGAGTCACTATTCTTTCTAAAGTTTTAACACAAACAGAGGTCAAGCTAATTGGTCTATAGTTAAGAGGAATTGTTCTGGATCCCTTTTTAAAAATGGGAACAACATTAGACACTTTCCATAAATCAGGCAGATGCCCTGATGTTAAAGAGGATTTAAATATGACATATAGGGGATAAGCAAGTTGATCGGCACAAGACTGAAGTAAGTGAGGATGAATGTGGTCAGGTCCCATGCTAGAGAAAATATCGAGAGACTTGAGATAATGCTTAACTGTGGACAGATCAAATTCAATATTAGAGATAGAGCTGTCACAGGACTGATGTTCAGATGGGTTTAACAGATGTTGACTTTGAAACACTGAGGCAAAAGCCTTAACAAATAAGTTAGCCATAACTTTGGCATCATTAGTCATTACCCCTGCCATAGTCAGTAGAGGGCCTACAGAGGGCTGACCAACTTTCTTGTGTCTAACATAGGAATGGAATAGCTTAGGATTGGTATTGAAGGAGTCAATCAAGGATAATTCATATTGAGACTGAGATGTGATACTATAGTTTCTATATTGGTAATTCAAATTGTTAAAGTGAGCAAGAGCATTAGTAGCCTGGGGAGAGAGTCTGCCATGCATCGTTCTCTGGTTTTTATATGATGACCAAGCCACTTTCTTAGCATTCATGAGGGATGAAGGTGGTTTGGTAGGCCATGGAGGCGAGGAGACAGTATGCTTGGGAGGCACAAACATGTTGACAAGTGGAGATAGAATATTCAAAAATTTTAAGTACATGTCATTAACAGATAGATGAGCTAACTCAAAATCCCAATCCACATAAGAAAGATATTGGTTAATCTTGGCATATTTCCCTCTATGCCATGCTCTCAATATGGGAAATTCATCAGCTACAACAACATAACTGGGGGAAGAAGGGATGAACTGGAAGACATACTGGAATAGTACTGTAGAATGATGACACTGAGGAAAAGGGGACAAAACATCTACTGAACCAATGCGGTCTAACTCTGAGGTCAATACCAGGTCCAGTATATTTCCTGATGGTATGAAAGTAGGTTCCTTAATCCACTGAGTTAGTCCAAGAGAGGTGAAGCAATTGAGAAATAGAACATCACTGGGCTGGACATGAGCAAGTATGTCATCAGCTCCCCACTTAATAGTAGGAAGGTTAAAGTCACCAAGGAATATTACTTCCTTATCATTTCCAAAATCCATAATAAAGTCTATAAGTTTAGCATTATCCGTTGCAGTGTAGGAAGGAGGTCTGTAGACAACCACAACATAAATCTTGAAGACAGGAAGAAAAATAGCATGTACATTAGGACAAGATATGTCAACAGATACAAAAGTAATACCATCTTTTATATACAAACACACCCCATGTTTCATAACTGATCCTGTAGTATCAGTTCTGACCAAGTCATATTTGTAGCTATTAAAAAAATTAGGAATAGAAGAGGTGAGCCATGTTTCTGTTACTGCAAAAATATCTATGTTATTGTTAAAAAGAAAATCCTTAATGTAGTGTGTTTTGTTAAACAGACAATTAACATTAGCAATAGCACAGTGAACAATTTTATATGTAGTATATCTTTTAGAAGTAGTGCCCAAAGAAAATTTGCTTGTTGGGAATCAGGTGCTTCTGCACGCTGCCTCCGCCTCTCCCTTAACACTTCACGTTGTTTATAAGTCAAGTCTCGAGATATGTACATAGTTTTAAGATCCTCATGTTTAGCCAGTTCTTTAGACTTTTCAGGGAGTTTATTACAGTGGTCGGAGTTAAAAATCTTTGCTCTAAACAAATTGGTGGTAGGATTAATGCAGACTACCTCATCCAAGACAATCTCATTTCCTGTCAACCTCCTAGAAACATCCTTAAGTTTCACTTTCACTCCTTCACCAGAGGTAGCACCTGATCCTCGAATGATTATAGTCTTTTCTCTTTGTACGCTCATTCATTTCACTTACCTCATCCCTAATCATGGCCCTTTGATCCTCTTTGCTCAGAGAGGCAGGCCTGGTAGTCTGAGTGGACAAAAGAGTGGCTACTTGAGATGAGAGATTCTCTACAACCTTACACAGATTGGTCACGGTAACATGAAGTTGTCTAAGGGCACCACTACTATCGCCATCAGAACCACCACTCCTTGAACCAGGTGAGCCTATCCTGCAGCTGGTACAGTGAAAGGCAATCCCATCACCACCATGATCAAGGATGGTTCTAATTAAGGCATCAGAGAGGCCTAAACACATAGAAGTGGAATGAAACCATGTAGCACAGCGATCACATCCAATAGCATTATCCAGTACCTCTTGATCACATGTACCACATTTAGAAACATCACTATCAACAACCGAACGATCACTTTGAGCCTACCGCTCATCGCCGGTTGCCTGCTGCCGTCCAGTAGCAGGCTGGCGTCCACCAACACCCCCGCCCCTGCCACGACCACCACGACCACGCCCACCTGTCATATCATGCAACAGCTATGCAGGAACTAGTGAGACCTTAGGGGGAGCCAACCAGGGTTGAGTTGTGTTGAGGCGGAGACGTGCGTGTGTTACTTCCTTCCTTCCTTCCTTCCTTCCAACACAGAGCTGCTGATCACACACCCTCCGTCCACGGACTCAGTCGGCAGACTTAGGTTAGGTTTAATTAAGTTTGCTTCGGTTAGGTTTAATTAGGTTAGGTTAGGTTTGATTAGGTTTGCTTAGGAATACTTAAAGCAATTTTTCTCCTATTGATTTTGATGATTTTGAATCAATCTGACTTTTTTGTGGCAATTTCTACCTTAGGGAAAAAAAAAGAAGTTCCATGGCGTAACAAACAAACATCAGATTAATTCAAAACACATCGAAATCTATCAGTAATATTTTTAGTTTACCTGGTAAATTCTGAGGTTTTCTTCATTACATTTCCGTCGCAAATTCTTAGTTAGTGAGATATTAAATGTTTTCTGTGAGACCTTCTCTTCGAAAAATATAATTTAGTTTGGTTTAAACAAGGTTCTATTATTTGTCAATATAGGTTAAGGTTTGGTTAGGTTAGGTTAATTTAGAAGCTATCAAATGTTCTCTATGACCAAAAGTAGGGTGTTGGACGAGGTATAGTCCCGAGACGAAGACGTAAACAAACGCCATTATGGTAAAGATGTAAAATTTTACCAAAAATTGCTTTGTCCAAAAAACAGACTGGGTGGTCTTCCGAATCTTTACCAAACTTGTTCCTCTTGGTGGTGGTGTGACGTGGCTTTAAAAGTTTCATGCTATGTCCTCTCGTCTCCAGATGTCAGCCTCTAGGCTAGGTCTAGCGCTCGGGTATGCGAGCCTAGGTTCCCGGGTTCGAATCCCCGTTATTCACTGGCCACTTTTCATTCTTTGATATCACCGCCGAGTGGCCAAAGACTACCCAAATTGCTGCCATAGTGTCCTCAGACGGGACTTACAACATTTATATGCATCTGAGGCTGTAGTAACAATTAGCCTCGCACGTTTTCAACATATTCAAGAAAGAATGTAAACATTTGAGGCGTCACTATAAAAATTCTGAAAACCTACACCAAATAACAGGTGAGGCAAGTCCATCTGTGCCTCCATAAGCCTACTGGCGCCAACGGTTAATGATATAGGAAAGAAAAAAAACAACAACTTATCGAACCCTCTCAGAATTTAAAAAGTCTCAATCATGTTGCCGCTAACTCTGTGTTTTTCAAGTGTAGTGAGGCCTAGCTGAGTCAGTCTGTGTTCATATCTAAGACCAGACAGCTCAGGGACCAGTTTGGTGGCTCTTGATTGCACTTGTTCCATTGGCCTTATGTCACCTTTGTTGTATGTGACCCAGGCCTGGATGCAGTTCTCAAGGCGAAGCCTAACCAAGGTGTTGTACAGGTTAAGTGGCATATCAGGATGTAAGCAGGTCATGGTTTTCTTTAACAGTCCTACCATTGAATTTACATTAACTGCTGCTTTGGTGACTTGTCTTGATGGCTTTAAGTTGTTGGTAATGAAAACCCCCAAGGTCCTTTTCCTCGGCTGTTTCCTTCAGTGGTGTTGTGCCTAGACGGTATTCATAGCCTGGCTTGTTTCTACCAATATGCATAACTTTTCATTTTTCTTCATTAAAATTGAATAGCCATTTTTGGCTCCACTGACTTTATTTATTTAAATCCTGTTGTAGTGTCATTCCATCGTCTACAGTCTTTATTGTTTGGTATATTTTAGCATGGTCTGCAAACAGTTTTCCTCTTGTCTGAGTGTCATCCAGCAAGTCATTGATATAGACGAGGAATAAAACTGGTCTTAAGACACATCCTTGTGGTACAGTGGTCTAGCGCTCGGGTATGCGAGCCTAAGAACCCAGGTTCGAATCCCCGTTATTTGCTGACCACTTTTCATTCTTTGATATCACCGCCGAGTGGCCAAAGACTACCCAAATTGCTGATTGCTGCCATACTGTCCTCAGACGGGACTTACAATGTTAAATGCATCTGAGGCTGTAGTAGCAAATAGCCACGCTCGTTCTCAACATATTTAACAACATATTTAAGAGAGAACGTAAACATTTGAGGCGTCACTGAAAACCTACGCCAAATAACAGGGGAGGCAAGTCCATCTGTGCCTCCATAAGCCTACTGGCGCCAATGGTTAATGATATAGAAAAACCTGTAACCACTGTGAATAGGTGCCCCTAATACTGACCCTCTGTTTTCTATTGTTAAGGAAACTTTTCACCCAACTATGGACTTCACCCACCACTCCAACAGCTTTCTTTCAGTTTTGCCAGTAAATGGTGTGCATGTTTAATGTTTAAGATAACATTCTGAGGTACAGGTGTGTGTGTGTGTGGTGTGCATGTATAATGTTTAAGATAACATTCTGAGGTACAGGTGTGTGTGTGGTGTGCATGTATAATGTTTAAGATAACATTCTGAGGTACAGGTGTGTGTGGTGTGCATGTGTAATGTTTAAGATAACATTCTGAGGTACAGGTG
Source organism: Metacarcinus magister (assembly GCA_029783475.1). Lineage (NCBI taxonomy): Eukaryota > Metazoa > Arthropoda > Malacostraca > Decapoda > Cancridae > Metacarcinus > Metacarcinus magister. The sequence goes on along the minus strand of JAPQNM010001474.1, from coordinate 108,249 downwards.
CATGTGTTATGTGCATGTGTAATATGTAATGTTTAAGATAACATTCTGAGGTACAGGTGTGTGTGTGGCGTGCATGTGTAATGTGTAATGTTTAAGATAACATTCTGAGGTACGTGTGTGTGTGTGTGTGTGTGTGTGTGTGTGTGTGGTATGCATGTGTAATGTATAATATTTAAGATAAGATTCAGAGGTACAGGTGTGTGTGTTTGCACCCATCACACTAACCTAATCTACTGTAGAGAGCTGTGCCCCTCTCCACACTCGATTGATAATTGACCAAACCTAATGGTGGGAGCAGTTATTAACCAAACCAACCTAACCCAACGGCTCGACAATTAAAATATGATACTACTGTCGATTTAACAGACTAATGTAGAGGGAGCCCTGTCCGTTAGTGTAAAAAGTCCGTTGCTTGGTTAAAGGCAATCCGAAAAAAAAATCTACGGTGAAACGCAAAACTTTTGGGCAAATAAAATATAAAAACCTTATATAACCGAACCTAACCGAACCAAACCTAACCTAACCTAACCTAATCTAACCATAACCTAACCTGACCTAACCATAACTTAACATAACATGATTAACCTAACATAACTTGGAAGATGTTTTGCCTGGTAAATAATGGTGAGCACCGCCTGAAACCTTCACAGATATGTTGATTACACTATGTATTTTTTTTTCTATATCATTAACCCTTGGCACCAGTAGGCATATGGAGGCACAGATGGACTTGCCTCGCCTGTTATTTGGTGTAGGTTTTAAAATTTTTATAGTGACGCTTCGAATGATTAAGTTCTCTCTTGAATATGTTGAGAACAAGTGATATTACTGCTACAGCCTCAGATGCATATTAACGTTGTAAGTCCCGTCTGAGGACAGTATGGCAGCAATTTGGGTAGTCTTTGGTCACTCGGTGGTGATATCAAATATTGAAAAGTCGCTAGCGGATATCGGGGATTCGAACCCGGGACCCTAGGCTCCCACGCTCGAACGCTGACCACTTATATTTATATCGATATCATCCGAGCAGTAGTTATGTAAAGGGGTTGTTTGGTAGCGTGGCTGGTTAAATAAGGCTTCGGAGAACGTGGTTTGGGTTTATTATATAATAAACAAAGAAACTGGACAGAGAGTGACGATGTGTGACCTTCCCGTATTAAGATGATGCCCCGACTGAATGCGGGCTGGGCGTCGGGCCAGGTCGCGTGGGGTCACGCGCAGTTGCCAGGCGTCACAATATACATAGAGAGCACGCCACATACAAATACAATATATGATGATATATATAATACCTCAGCTCCCTACAATATATATATATATATATATATATATATATATATATATATATATATATATATATATATATATATATATATATATACTAATTTTACTATACATTGCAGCAACTGAAGCAACGCCCAGACCCGATTGAACATTTCTATACAAGACCTGTGCTGCAGTTACGTACGTCCCGGACGAGTCTATTATATTTTTGTGAGTCTTTACTGATTTTAAAGCGGGTTTGTTTTCTTTTTTACTGTGTGTTACTTAATTATTTTTAGCGGGTTTTGAATTACTTTTTTCTTGTGTTCGACATACACATTGTATACTGAGATGTTTACGGTGTTCCATCTACACCTTACTATTGTTTTTGCCTCAGACTATACTGAGATGTTTACGGTGTTCCAATACACCCTATATCGTATCCGCCTTCGGGTGAACTGAGTATTGTTTCTGATCTGAACTGAGTATTGTTTCTGATCTGAACTGAGTATTGTTTCTGATCTGAACTGAGTATTGTTTCTGATCTGAACTGAGTATTGTTTCTGATTTGAACTGAGTATTGTTTCTGATCTGAATTGAGTATTGTTTCTGATTTGAACTGAGTATTGTTTCTGATCTGAACTGAGTATTGTTTCTGATTTGAACTGAGTATTTTACGCTGTTAAACCCACCCTGTCTTATCGCCTTCGGGTTTGATTTATTTTACGGTGTACCACACACCTATATTATGCCTCTGTGCGACTCAGCTATTTTACGGTGTTCTACACACCTATATTATGCCTCTGTGCGACTCAGTTATTTTACGGTGTTCTACACACCTATATTATGCCTCTGTGCGACTCAGTTATTTTACGGTGTTCTACACACCTATATTATGCCTCTGTGCGACTCAGTTATTTTACGGTGTAACACACACCTATTATATGCCTCCGTGCGACTCAGTTATTTTACGGTGTACCATACACCTATATATATGCCTCCGTGCGACTCAGTTATTTTACGGTGTTACACACACCTTAGTATTGCATCTATCTCCAGGGTATACTGTTTTATTTACTTATTATGTGTTGCCAATTGTCTTAGAATTTTTACTATTATTGCTTTCGAAGTAGAAAGTTGTGGTGTATTTCATATTATCTTAATTGATATTTTCTTTTTGCATTTATATAAATATATTTTTTATTAGTGCCGCCCATTTTTTTTTATGTCACACATCGTCACTCTCTGTCCAGTTCCTTTGTTTATTATATAATAAACCCAAGCCACGTTCTCCGAAGCCTTATTTAACCAGCTACGCTACCAACCCCCCTTTACAGTTATGCAGATTTACCCAAATACTTTTTGGCTTACCTTAACCTAAGTTGCATGTACAGTATTTACAGTTGCACTCAATGGTTACTCCGAGTCAAAGGGAAGCGTCTGGGTGCAGCCATTAATCTTTATGCTCCGCCCACAATCAGCTGATGTACCTAGGCTCCGCCTCCCTCCTTCTAGGCATCAGTGTTGAAACCACCATGGAGTCTAATAAGTGTGTGTAGCATCTTCTCCCGAAGTTAATACTTCCATGTCAAATAGAATTAAGGCTGCAGAATATCATGCAATATATATTTGTTTTAATTTTTGTATACCCACCGCCTCAGTAGGTAAAACCAGTATCTGGTTACAGCCCCGCAATGTTAGGTTAGGTTGGGGTGGGGTTAGGGTTAGGTTAGGTTAGGTTAGGTTTCTCGAAATGAAAAAAAAACATCATATTTTGCCCAGAAATAAATAGTCCGTGCCTAAAAATTAGTAGGCTAACCTTATCTAACCTAACCTAGCTACGCACACTTATTAGACTCCATGGTGGTTCCAACATTGATACCTAGAAGGAGGAGGGAGGCGGAGCCTAGGTACATCAGCTGATTGTGGGCGGAGCATAAAGATTAATGGCTGCACCCAAACGTTTCCCTTTGACTCGGAGTAACCATTGAGTGCAACTGTAAATACTGTACATACAACTTAGGTTAAGGTAAGCCAAAAAGTATTTGGGTAAATCTGCATACCTATTGCTCGGACGATACCGATATAAATTTGAAGTCATACATATTATACATAGTGTACTCAACACATCTGTGAAGGTTTCAGGCGGTGCTCACCATTGTTTACCTGGCAAAAAACTTTAGTTATGTTAGGTTAATTATATTATGTTAGGTTATGGTTGGGTTACGTTAGGTTATCGTTTGATTAGGTTTGGTTAGTTTAGGTTTGGTTATACAAGGTTTTTATATTTCATTACCCAAAAGTTGGACGTTTCACCCTAGATTTTAACGGATTATCTTACCGACGCGACCGCCACCTACCGTACTTTCTTTTACACTAACGGACTTTAGTCCGGATCTGGGTTGATCGTCTGCTAGCAGACAGAGTCCGTTAAATCCGAAGTCCGTTAAATGGGGGTCCGTTAAATCGAGGGTCGACAGTATTACAAAATTAGAGGGAGCACTGTATATCCTGGTAACATATATCTATCCGTGTATCTATCTGATGTCTCCTCTCTGTGTGGTGTTTGCTCAGATGGCTCTCCACTACTACGCCAACATGAATATGCTGCAATATACTCTCACAAAAAAGCACTGCTGGAGCCAGTGCTGGGGTTGTTGGTGGGTACGAGGGCTCACTATAACCTGGCTCACCACACTCTCTCTTCCCAAACTGGAACACTTCCTTTCCGATGTCTTGGTGTCAAGCAAAAGGTAGGTTTCAACACTATTTTCGCAGGATATGGAAATAAACTTGGTGTTAGGTTAACCACGGAGGGTTACATTAATTATTGTCCTTTTGAAAATTAATAACATGATGAAAATTGCAATACAGCCTGTGTAATTATCTAGGTTTTTTTTTATATATATTTGAACTTTAAAATTTTTATATATTCTTATTTATTTATTATATATATATATATATATATATATATATATATATATATATATATATATATATATATATATATATTTATTTATTTATTTATTTTATTCATGTGTTCGAAGTGGCCTCCAATAAAAAGTGAAATGCTTCTATCCAGGTAATTATCTGCTTTATGGTTTATTTATTTATTCATTTTATTTATTTATTTTTATTTATTTATTTTGTTATTTTGTTTACATTGAAAGGATACTGGCTAAGGGACAGTGCAAATGATCTGCTTTAAGACTGACTTATAATGTTTAAGATAACATTCTGAGGTACAGATGTAGGTGTAGTTTGCTTACCATAGTGATAGAGAGTCAAAGCTCATAATTGTTGCCTCTTCTCAGTTTTGTTTCAGTCTCAAACTGGTCATATCTGTTTTTAAACATATTGACTGTGGTACTTTTGACTACATTTTCAGTGAGACTGTTCCATGTGTCAACAATTCTTGAACTGAAAAACTTATGGTAAAGATTCGGAAGACAACCCAGTCTGTTTTTTGGACTAAGCAATTTTTTTCTGATAGATTTTGATGTGTTTTGAATTAATCTAATGTTTGTTTGTTATGCCAGGCAATTTTATTTAGAATTTTTTTATTTTAAGGTAGAAATTGCCACAAAAAAGTCAGATTAATTCAAAACCATCCAAATCAATATGAATAAAATTGCTTTAAGTAATCCTAAGCAACCGTAACTAAACCTAACCTAGTCTAAGTAAGCCTAATTAAACCTAAGCAAACTTAATTAAACCTAAAGTAACCAAACCTAAACTAGGTAAAGATTCATGACGACCCAATAGGTTAGGTTAGGTTTAATTCTTACCTGATATTCTTACCTGGTTTTATAGCATATACATACTACACAATAAAGGGGGGCCCAGAACCACAGGTACGCCAGTTCAACAGATTATTATGAATATCTAATATACAATAAGACAAATAGAACTGGAAGTTATGTACCTTTAGTGGTGTTTATAACCATAACAATGTATACAGGTATCCTACTCAACATAATCATATAAGGTATTGCCCATGGCATTATGCAACAGCCTTTTAAAAGAAGATAGACTGGCAGCTGCAACAGTGTCAGCTGGCAAGGAATTCCAATTTGAGATACATCTTACACTAAAGAAACTCTTTTTACAATCCAAACGGCTATGAGGAAGATATATCTTAAAGGAATGACCCTTGGTACTAACTACTGCAGCCAGATGAAAGATATCAGACACATTAATAGCCGATAAACCATGATATATTTTCCAGTACTTGATTAGGTCAGCCCTTACTAGACGTCCCTGAACAGAATATAAATCAAGGTGTTTCAGTCGGTCTGAATAGGAAAGAATCTCCAAGCCAGAAATATTCTTGGTCCATCTCCTTTGAACCGACTCTAGAAGTTTGAGGTCTTCAACATAACCCGAGAACCACACACAAGAAGCATAATCAAGTAAAGGTCTGGTGTGTGAAATATAGATAGCTTTCATAAATCTGGGTGATCTATTAACAGTTGACTTCAGCAGATTAGTCGCTAGGCCACCTGCTTTATTGGTTATGTTATATATGTGTTGGTGAAATTTCAAGGAGAGATCAACCATAATACCAAGACCAACATAAGACTGCACAAACTTGAGTGGAATATTGTTAATATAGTAAGAGGAGTATGGCCCAAGCAGAGTCCAGTTCACATAGGAGCGTTGGAAGCGGAGAACAGCACATTTTTCAATGTTAAATTTGAGTCCCCAAGATTCGGATCTACTACTAATCAAGTTTATGTTACGCTGAAGCCGGGCTATATCACAAAATGCTGAGGAAATGTGCTGATGGTTAACATATAAGTACAGCTTTAAATCGTCAGCAAATATTTTATAACCACAAGATAAATCATGCACCACATGATTAATATAAATTAAAAAAAGGATAGGCCCTAACACTGAGACCTGGGGTACACCACTTAGAACAGGACAAGCATAGCTCTCAGTACCAGACACTATAACCCTCATTTGTCTGTTTTGGAGGAAAGCTTGTAACCAACCAAGTAAAGATCCAGAAATCCCAAGAGCATAAAGTTTACAAATCAAAGTATCATGGTGAACAACATCAAAAGCCTTGCTGAAATCGAAAAATACTGTATAACTGTATAACCTCTATCTATCCAAGAAGTGATGTCATGGTATGTCAATATCAGTTGGTCTTCTGTTGAACGATGAGGTCTAAAACCAAACTGGGAGTCAGAAATAATTCCATTATCTTCAAGGTATTGGTAAAGCTGATGAGTCACTATTCTTTCTAAAGTTTTAACACAAACAGAGGTCAAGCTAATTGGTCTATAGTTAAGAGGAATTGTTCTGGATCCCTTTTTAAAAATGGGAACAACATTAGACACTTTCCATAAATCAGGCAGATGCCCTGATGTTAAAGAGGATTTAAATATGACATATAGGGGATAAGCAAGTTGATCGGCACAAGACTGAAGTAAGTGAGGATGAATGTGGTCAGGTCCCATGCTAGAGAAAATATCGAGAGACTTGAGATAATGCTTAACTGTGGACAGATCAAATTCAATATTAGAGATAGAGCTGTCACAGGACTGATGTTCAGATGGGTTTAACAGATGTTGACTTTGAAACACTGAGGCAAAAGCCTTAACAAATAAGTTAGCCATAACTTTGGCATCATTAGTCATTACCCCTGCCATAGTCAGTAGAGGGCCTACAGAGGGCTGACCAACTTTCTTGTGTCTAACATAGGAATGGAATAGCTTAGGATTGGTATTGAAGGAGTCAATCAAGGATAATTCATATTGAGACTGAGATGTGATACTATAGTTTCTATATTGGTAATTCAAATTGTTAAAGTGAGCAAGAGCATTAGTAGCCTGGGGAGAGAGTCTGCCATGCATCGTTCTCTGGTTTTTATATGATGACCAAGCCACTTTCTTAGCATTCATGAGGGATGAAGGTGGTTTGGTAGGCCATGGAGGCGAGGAGACAGTATGCTTGGGAGGCACAAACATGTTGACAAGTGGAGATAGAATATTCAAAAATTTTAAGTACATGTCATTAACAGATAGATGAGCTAACTCAAAATCCCAATCCACATAAGAAAGATATTGGTTAATCTTGGCATATTTCCCTCTATGCCATGCTCTCAATATGGGAAATTCATCAGCTACAACAACATAACTGGGGGAAGAAGGGATGAACTGGAAGACATACTGGAATAGTACTGTAGAATGATGACACTGAGGAAAAGGGGACAAAACATCTACTGAACCAATGCGGTCTAACTCTGAGGTCAATACCAGGTCCAGTATATTTCCTGATGGTATGAAAGTAGGTTCCTTAATCCACTGAGTTAGTCCAAGAGAGGTGAAGCAATTGAGAAATAGAACATCACTGGGCTGGACATGAGCAAGTATGTCATCAGCTCCCCACTTAATAGTAGGAAGGTTAAAGTCACCAAGGAATATTACTTCCTTATCATTTCCAAAATCCATAATAAAGTCTATAAGTTTAGCATTATCCGTTGCAGTGTAGGAAGGAGGTCTGTAGACAACCACAACATAAATCTTGAAGACAGGAAGAAAAATAGCATGTACATTAGGACAAGATATGTCAACAGATACAAAAGTAATACCATCTTTTATATACAAACACACCCCATGTTTCATAACTGATCCTGTAGTATCAGTTCTGACCAAGTCATATTTGTAGCTATTAAAAAAATTAGGAATAGAAGAGGTGAGCCATGTTTCTGTTACTGCAAAAATATCTATGTTATTGTTAAAAAGAAAATCCTTAATGTAGTGTGTTTTGTTAAACAGACAATTAACATTAGCAATAGCACAGTGAACAATTTTATATGTAGTATATCTTTTAGAAGTAGTGCCCAAAGAAAATTTGCTTGTTGGGAATCAGGTGCTTCTGCACGCTGCCTCCGCCTCTCCCTTAACACTTCACGTTGTTTATAAGTCAAGTCTCGAGATATGTACATAGTTTTAAGATCCTCATGTTTAGCCAGTTCTTTAGACTTTTCAGGGAGTTTATTACAGTGGTCGGAGTTAAAAATCTTTGCTCTAAACAAATTGGTGGTAGGATTAATGCAGACTACCTCATCCAAGACAATCTCATTTCCTGTCAACCTCCTAGAAACATCCTTAAGTTTCACTTTCACTCCTTCACCAGAGGTAGCACCTGATCCTCGAATGATTATAGTCTTTTCTCTTTGTACGCTCATTCATTTCACTTACCTCATCCCTAATCATGGCCCTTTGATCCTCTTTGCTCAGAGAGGCAGGCCTGGTAGTCTGAGTGGACAAAAGAGTGGCTACTTGAGATGAGAGATTCTCTACAACCTTACACAGATTGGTCACGGTAACATGAAGTTGTCTAAGGGCACCACTACTATCGCCATCAGAACCACCACTCCTTGAACCAGGTGAGCCTATCCTGCAGCTGGTACAGTGAAAGGCAATCCCATCACCACCATGATCAAGGATGGTTCTAATTAAGGCATCAGAGAGGCCTAAACACATAGAAGTGGAATGAAACCATGTAGCACAGCGATCACATCCAATAGCATTATCCAGTACCTCTTGATCACATGTACCACATTTAGAAACATCACTATCAACAACCGAACGATCACTTTGAGCCTACCGCTCATCGCCGGTTGCCTGCTGCCGTCCAGTAGCAGGCTGGCGTCCACCAACACCCCCGCCCCTGCCACGACCACCACGACCACGCCCACCTGTCATATCATGCAACAGCTATGCAGGAACTAGTGAGACCTTAGGGGGAGCCAACCAGGGTTGAGTTGTGTTGAGGCGGAGACGTGCGTGTGTTACTTCCTTCCTTCCTTCCTTCCTTCCAACACAGAGCTGCTGATCACACACCCTCCGTCCACGGACTCAGTCGGCAGACTTAGGTTAGGTTTAATTAAGTTTGCTTCGGTTAGGTTTAATTAGGTTAGGTTAGGTTTGATTAGGTTTGCTTAGGAATACTTAAAGCAATTTTTCTCCTATTGATTTTGATGATTTTGAATCAATCTGACTTTTTTGTGGCAATTTCTACCTTAGGGAAAAAAAAAGAAGTTCCATGGCGTAACAAACAAACATCAGATTAATTCAAAACACATCGAAATCTATCAGTAATATTTTTAGTTTACCTGGTAAATTCTGAGGTTTTCTTCATTACATTTCCGTCGCAAATTCTTAGTTAGTGAGATATTAAATGTTTTCTGTGAGACCTTCTCTTCGAAAAATATAATTTAGTTTGGTTTAAACAAGGTTCTATTATTTGTCAATATAGGTTAAGGTTTGGTTAGGTTAGGTTAATTTAGAAGCTATCAAATGTTCTCTATGACCAAAAGTAGGGTGTTGGACGAGGTATAGTCCCGAGACGAAGACGTAAACAAACGCCATTATGGTAAAGATGTAAAATTTTACCAAAAATTGCTTTGTCCAAAAAACAGACTGGGTGGTCTTCCGAATCTTTACCAAACTTGTTCCTCTTGGTGGTGGTGTGACGTGGCTTTAAAAGTTTCATGCTATGTCCTCTCGTCTCCAGATGTCAGCCTCTAGGCTAGGTCTAGCGCTCGGGTATGCGAGCCTAGGTTCCCGGGTTCGAATCCCCGTTATTCACTGGCCACTTTTCATTCTTTGATATCACCGCCGAGTGGCCAAAGACTACCCAAATTGCTGCCATAGTGTCCTCAGACGGGACTTACAACATTTATATGCATCTGAGGCTGTAGTAACAATTAGCCTCGCACGTTTTCAACATATTCAAGAAAGAATGTAAACATTTGAGGCGTCACTATAAAAATTCTGAAAACCTACACCAAATAACAGGTGAGGCAAGTCCATCTGTGCCTCCATAAGCCTACTGGCGCCAACGGTTAATGATATAGGAAAGAAAAAAAACAACAACTTATCGAACCCTCTCAGAATTTAAAAAGTCTCAATCATGTTGCCGCTAACTCTGTGTTTTTCAAGTGTAGTGAGGCCTAGCTGAGTCAGTCTGTGTTCATATCTAAGACCAGACAGCTCAGGGACCAGTTTGGTGGCTCTTGATTGCACTTGTTCCATTGGCCTTATGTCACCTTTGTTGTATGTGACCCAGGCCTGGATGCAGTTCTCAAGGCGAAGCCTAACCAAGGTGTTGTACAGGTTAAGTGGCATATCAGGATGTAAGCAGGTCATGGTTTTCTTTAACAGTCCTACCATTGAATTTACATTAACTGCTGCTTTGGTGACTTGTCTTGATGGCTTTAAGTTGTTGGTAATGAAAACCCCCAAGGTCCTTTTCCTCGGCTGTTTCCTTCAGTGGTGTTGTGCCTAGACGGTATTCATAGCCTGGCTTGTTTCTACCAATATGCATAACTTTTCATTTTTCTTCATTAAAATTGAATAGCCATTTTTGGCTCCACTGACTTTATTTATTTAAATCCTGTTGTAGTGTCATTCCATCGTCTACAGTCTTTATTGTTTGGTATATTTTAGCATGGTCTGCAAACAGTTT
>JAPQNM010001474.1:82500-85000 GCA_029783475.1 Metacarcinus magister | reverse complement strand
ATATAAAGAAGGTATTTGATATTGCTGTAGTAAATATTTTAAAACTATAGTCAGACCAGCCATACACCTCGGGTGGCGAGTGTAAACAGTCGGGAATTACCCTTTTACAGGCCTGCCACGTGTCTTTTAATCCGCATTGTAGAAATGTTTCAATATAAGTAAAACCATGGCAGACATGATCAGGAAATATGCATACACGTTTATTCATAGTATTATAATGTATGTAGAAACAGTAAACTTATAATGGATAAGATATATATAAACATATAAAGAAACGTGGCATACATATTTTACAGTGGTGCTAATAAAAAGCAGTACCTATTAATGAACTTCCCTTTCGTTTTGGGATGGATAAGCAGTTTAACAATTGTATTTAGATGATATCGTGAAGGAAAGTACGATAAAATAAGCTGAAATAAGTAAGAAAGAAAAATACATTGAAAATACATTGAAATCCTAGTTTTGGAAATACTCCCAGACACGCTCGCGGCCTTGACCTGACCATCAGTGTGTGTGTGAGTCCGCACCCGGATGTTGCCAGATGCCTCTTGTAAATTTTTTAAAATACGAAATTGATTTGAGTTTGCGCGCAAATCTCGACACGTGGCACCGCTGTCACACGGGTATTCCCCACGATGGTCACACCCTGACCAAGGCCTTAGGTCGGTCTGACTATAGAAATTAGGAGTGATAATTTTATTGCATTTAAAGTAACAGTGAAAGCTATGGAAAGAGAGAAATTGTTTAATGCTGATTTGTGGCCTTATGATTTGATTGTTGATAAATTTTATAATAAGTCAAAGAAACCATGGAGCTAAGGATCATTACTTATAATTGTTGTTCATTAAGAAAGAACATTGATATAGTTAGACAGCTATGTTTAGAAAAATATGTCTTAATATTCTTACAAGAAACCTATGTTAATGAGGATAACTTGGGAGATATTAACTATATTGATGAGTATTATGAATGTGTTGGGTCTCCAGCAACATACTCTGAAAAATGTTTACTCTCTGCTTCGGGTAGGTGTCGGGGAGGTCTTGTGTGCATGTGGAGGAAACATCTGCCCATCAAAGTTTTAGCAATAGAGGAAAATTATATTGTCTTACATTTGTCTTGTAATGGGTTGGATACTTTGATTATTAATGTGTATATTAGAAGTGTATCATGGGAGAATGAATCTCTGCATGCATACATGGAAGGGCTTCAAGAACTTGAGAATATCTTAACTAATTTTAGATTTAACAATGTATTTTTTATCGGTGATTTTAATGCTGACCCATATATAGGTAGGGCGTGGAACAATGTTGTAAATTTTATGAATAGAAATAGTTTACATTGCTTTGATGTAGATCACCTTGATGATAACACCTTTACCTATATACCGTATTGTGGCTCTTATACCAAATGGTTGGATCACATTATAGGTAATTCTTCTGTTTATGTTAGAATAAATAAGTGTAATGTATTATATGATAAGGTGGGATCAGACCATTTGCCGTTGGCGACTAGTGTTATATTTGACAATTGTTACTGTATTGTTGATAATATTATTGATGAGAAAGAACAAACTGGAAAAAGAATCATGTGGGACAGAGTATCACAATAAGATGTGCGGTATATGGAGGATATTGTGCTGAGATATGTGCAACCTTATCTAGGGCATAATGCCATGTCATGTCGTGTGCTAGGATGTCAGTCACGTGCTCACAGAAATAAACTTGATGAAATTTACCAACCTCTAGTTAATGATATGGATTTTTGTTGTGAAGAATTTGGAAAACTAAATATTAAGAAGTGTAAATATATAGTAATACCTGACTGGAATAGAACCGTGAAACCATTGTATGCTAAATTTAGGGAAAACTATAGACAGTGGTTAAATAAAGGTAAACCAAAATATTGTAATGAGTATGAGGCAATGGTGCATAGCAGGAGGGTCTTCAAAGATGCACTAAGTCAATGTAAAAATAACAAGATGTCAGAGATATTTCAGTCAATACAGGAAAAATTTTTAAATAAAAATATGATACAATTTTGGAAATAAATAAAATCCCAGTCAAATAAAGTAAAGTCTTCAAAGGTTATTGATGGCATATGTAAAACTTCCGATGTGATCCATATTTTTGAAAGGAAATTTTTCCCTCAATGTGATGAAGGAAATGATGAAGAGGAAATGGAATTTATAAAATGTTTAAAAAAACATTGGGGAGAAACAAGAAAATTCAATACAGCCATATCTATTGAAAGGCTTAGAAATATAATTGATAAGTTGAATAAGGGAGTTGGACATGATGGATATCATTCAATATTTTTGAAACATTGTTCAGATGAGTTTTTGTATATGTTGTCATGTTTTTTAAATGCCTGTTATTCACACTGTTATATCCCAGTACACATGTTAAGTGGTGATATGACACCAATCGTTAAAAAACATCAAGGGTAATTGTTCAGAGTCCAATAACTATAGGCCAGTAATGATGTTTTCATCATTGTTAAA
>JAPQNM010001474.1:75000-77500 GCA_029783475.1 Metacarcinus magister | reverse complement strand
TGGGTAAAAGATAAAAGGGTAAACAAATTAACGTGAGGGACAAAAAAAAAAACATATGAAACCTCGCCAGTAATTGCTTAATGGTGCTACATCAGCACCTCTAGTGGCTGCCATTGGAAACAGGATCATGTGACTGGAAGTCTCACCAGGGCGGTACTACGTGCAGCGTGAATACATATTTAACAATGCAGGTAGGGACGTGGTAAACAAAATTGGTAAGTGGTTTAAGATGGTAAGATGGATTAATCTGGCCCAAAGATCTTAGTGATTATTAATGAAATCTCGTTCCATCAAACTATACATACGTATGAGATAATTTTTTTTTTTTTCTCTCTCTCTCTCTCTCTCTCTCTCTCTCTCTCTCTCTCTCTCTCTCTCTCTCTCTCTCTCTCTCTCTCTCTCTCTCTCTCTCTCTCTCTCTCTCTCTCTCTCCATTTATCTATCTCTCTATCTCTCTCTTTTCCGTGCAGGTGAGTGCAGGAGACGTGGATGAAGTGACAGAGTTGCTTCACACTCACTGCTACCCCAAGGAAGGTCCATTATGGCTGGCACGTCTCATTCAGGTCTCCACGCCTTGCTACCACCCTCAGCGGCTTTCCAGCTTCCACGCCGACCTGCAGCACGCTTTCCCGCACTCCTACCACCTCCTGTTTGGCTTCAACCACGCCATCGGGGACGGACACTCGTTCATCAGGATCTGCGCAGCGTTTGGTCACATCTTGGACCGTGTGCTGTGCGGGGAGGAGGTGAATGCCGAGCAGATCGGATGTTTTGATTTGAATGAGGACTACCTTAGTAGGTCAGGGCAGGTTGTTGCTAGGTATATGACTAATGATGCGTGGAGACAGGAGTGTATTAATGAGGTGAACCAAGGAATGCCGGAGTCACCCTTGCTGCAGTACGTTCTCTCTCCATGCGAGGCTCGTGCCAAGAAGACCGTGCTGTACACACAGACCCTGGATGAGGCCACCACCAAGCGCCTTGTTGACAAGTGCCGTGCTGCCAAAGTCTCCCTGAGCTCGTGCATGGCCGCCGCGGGCAACCTGGCGCTGGTGGACCTGCTGGTGGAACAGAACGTGGTGCAGGACACTTACTCTGTTTCCAACACACACATGGTCAACATGAGAAGGACGTGGGCCCAGGGCACCACCGAGAACGCCTTCGGCTGCTACATTGGATCGTTGTGCAGACAGTTTTTGTTAACCCCGCGCGTTGCCGAAGACGACCAGTTCTGGCAGTACACGAAGGTGGTGCACGCTAAACTTTACGACCTGCTGCGTCACGACCAGGTGATGCAGAAGAGCTTGTTCTGCGTGTGGTGCTACTCCACCAACAACACACAATACATTCAGGTGGACCATACATACAACACCCGTGGTGACCTTACACGCAGGTTTGAGGGCACCAAGCAGGTCACCGTGACCAACTTACTGTCCTCCACCTCCATTCATAACACTGACATCCCTTGGGATAACGTATTTGGCACGGTTCGAGGTCGCCTGAGTCACACCATCAAATACAACACTGGCTTGGTGACCGAGGCCACAGCCATCAGGTACAGTGACCTCGTGTACGCGCGTCTACTCAAGGTCACTGCACCGTGACCTGGAACGATGATGACCTTCTCTACACGAATGACCTTCAATACTGACACATCTTTAACAAAACATTGAGTTTGCTAGCTTGGGGGAACGCACGCCTAGTACAGCGGTGGGAGAATCACATTGCACAAAACTCATCTTGAATCATGCTGATTAATGTGACTCCACTGGTAAAGGTAGAGTCGTGTTCCTTGAGTGTGGTGTCACTGGTTCGATACCCTTGTGGCTTCTCGTCACCTATATTTGTTTCAATACATTGGTGGCAGCGCTGCATCATTTGGTTGAACTTAACCTAAATTAACATTATTCCGTGTCATTCATCCTTCACTTTACAAAAATAGTATATAATTCCAGGGATTCTTTTCATGATCATTTATAACATAACGTAAAATTGCACTGAATATGTTTAAAGAATATGACGTTTTGGACAAAAAAATAATACTAATAAAAAAACATCAATGGATATATTGAAGGTGGACCCGCGTCTGTATGAAGAGACAGTCTGACAAATAAAAGAAATAAAAAAGAAGCACCAAGAAGGGAAGACTTAGAAAAAATGTTTACAATACAAAAAGATACTTAAGTTGATGTAAAACAAAAAGTTACAGTTAGGGGATAATGATGAATTGTGATTATAGTGCAGAGGAATACCTTGAGTTTCCTGTCCTGGGTTCTATTCCGGCCTCATGGCTTTCCTTTACATTAATATATAACTGTTGAATAATACCAACCATTACATTTGTAATTACCAATATTAAAGGAATGACGTGTAACTACATTTCTTAAAGTAATAGTTAACAGTTCATTTATCTAATTATTGATGATAGGATCCATAGAAATGACTTGCATTTATTTACTTAGCTTAGAGGAACATAAGTTTCAAAACTGAATCACATAAT
>JAPQNM010001474.1:32500-70000 GCA_029783475.1 Metacarcinus magister | reverse complement strand
GATAATAAAAATATAATACCAATAATAATAATGATGCTAATAATAATAATAATAATAATAATAATAATAATAATAATAATAATAGTAATTATAATGGTGATGACAATAATAATAATAATAATTATAAAAATATTATTAATAATAATAATGATAATAATAAAATTCGTTATAATAATAATAAGAAGAATAGCAATAATAATAAATATAATGATACTAATAATAACGATGATAATAACAATAATTACAACATTAATATTAATAATAATAATAATGATAATAATAACAATATAATTGTGGTAAATTAGTCAACAATTTCAACATTATCAAAAATTAAATAAAAAGCCCAATATTTCCGTATCTACAAATCACTCAAATATACGTAATTTTGCGTAACAAAACTATTTTTATATTAATATAGAAATAATCCCACATAAGTGAATTAACACGAACATATCTTTACTTTTTACTTTTTTTATTTTACGTAAATCATTTAATCAATTCATTCATCTGTATTATGTGATTCGGTTTTGAAACTAATGTTCCTCTAAGCTAAGTAAATAAACGCAAGTCATTCCTATGGATCCCATCGTCAGTAATTTGATAAATGAACTGTTAACTATTACTTTAAGAAATGTAGTTACACGTCATTCCTTTAATATAGGTAATTACAAATGTAATGGTTAGTATTATTAAACAGTTATATATTAATGTAAAGGAAAGCAGTGAGGCCGGAATAGAACCCAGGACAGGAAACTCAAGGTATTCCTCTGCACTATAATTACAATTCATCATTATCCCCTAACTGTAACTTTTTTGTATGGTAAACATTTTTTCTAAGTCATCCCTTCTTGGTGCTTCGTTTTTTTATTTTTTTTTATTTGTCAGACTGTCTCTTCATACAGTCGCGGGTCCACCTTCAATATATCCATTGATGTTTTTTTATTAGTATTATTTTATTGTCCAAAACGTCATATTCTTTAAAAATATTCAGTGCAATTTTCCGTTATGCTATAAATTATCATAAAAAGAATCCCTGGAATTATATACTATTCGTGTAAGGTGAAGGATGAATGACACGGAATAATGTTGTTAATTTAGGTTAAGTTCAACCAAATGATGCAGCGCTGCCACCAATGTATTGAAACAAATATAGGTGACGAGAAGCCACAAGGGGAAGGGATCGGCCGGGTATCGAACCAGTGACACCACACTCAAGGAACACCACTCTACCTTTACCAGTGGAGTCACATTAATCAGCATGATTCAAGATGAGTTTTGTGCAATGTGATTCTCTCACCGCTGTACTAGGCGTGCGTTCCCCCATGCTTGGCAAACTCAATGTTTTGTTGAAGATGTGTCAGTATTGAAGGTCATTCGTGTAGAGAAGGTCATCATCGTTCCAGGTCACGGTGCGTACACGAGGTCACTGTACCTGATGGCTGTGGCCTCGGTCACCAAGCCAGTGTTGTATTGGATGGTGAGACTCAGACGACCTCGAACCGTGCCAAACACGTTATCCCAAGGGTTGTCAGTGTTATGAATGGAGGTGGAGGACAGTAAGTTGGTCACGGTGACCTGCTTGGTACCCTCAAACCTGCGTGAAAGGTCACCACGGGTGTTGTATGTATGGTCAACCTTAATGTATTGTGTGTTGTTGGTGGAGTAGCACCACACGCAGAACAAGCTCTTCTGCATCACCTGGTCGTGACGCAGCAGGTCATAAATTTTGGCGTGCACCACCTTCGTATACTGCCAGAACTGGTCGTCTTCGGCAACTCGCGAGATTAACAAAAACTGTCTGCACAACGATCCAATGTAGCAGCCGAAGGTGTGCTCGGTGGTGCCCTGGGACCACGTCCTTCTCATGTTGACTATGTGTGTGTTGGAAACAGAGAAAGTGTCCTGCACCACGCCCTGTTCCACCAGCAGGTCCACCAGCGCCAGGTTGCCCGCGGCGGCCATGCACGAGCTCAGGGAGACCTTGGCAGCACGGCACTTGTCAACAAGGCGCGTGGTGGTGGCCTCATCCAGGGTCTGTGTGTACAGCACGGTCTTCTTGGCACGAGCCTCGCACGGAGAGAGAACGTACTGTAGCAAGGGTGACTCCAGCATTCCTTGGTTCACCTCATCAATACACTCCTGTCTCCACGCCTCATTAGTCATATACCTAGCAACAACCTGCCCTGACCTACTAAGAGAGAGAGAGAGAGAGAGAGAGAGAGAGAGAGAGAGAGAGAGAGAGAGAGAGAGAGAGAGAGAGAGAGAGAGAGAGAGAGAGAGGAGAGAGAGAGAGAGAGAGAGAGAGAGAGAGAGAGAGGAGAGAGAGAGAGAGAGAGAGAGAGAGGAGAGAGAGAGAGAGAGAGAGAGAGGAGAGAGAGAGAGAGAGAGAGAGAGAGAGAGAGAGAGAGAGAGAGAGAGAGAGAGAGAGAGAGAGGAGAGAGAGAGAGAGAGAGAGAGAGAGAGAGAGAGAGAGGAGAGAGAGAGAGAGGAGAGAGAGAGAGAGAGAGAGAGAGAGAGAGAGAGAGAGGAGAGAGAGAGAGAGAGAGAGAGGAGAGAGAGAGAGAGAGAGAGAGAGAGAGAGAGAGAGGAGAGAGAGAGAGAGAGAGAGAGAGAGGAGAGAGAGAGAGAGAGAGAGAGAGAGAGAGAGAGAGAGAGAGAGAGAGAGAGAGAGAGAGAGAGAGAGAGAGAGGAGAGAGAGAGAGAGAGAGAGAGAGAGAGAGAGAGAGAGAGGAGAGAGAGAGAGAGAGAGAGAGAGAGAGGAGAGAGAGAGGAGAGAGAGAGAGAGAGAGAGAGAGAGAGAGAGGAGAGAGAGAGAGAGAGAGAGAGAGAGAGGAGAGAGAGAGGAGAGAGAGAGAGAGGAGAGAGAGAGAGAGAGAGAGAGAGAGAGAGGAGAGAGAGAGAGAGAGGAGAGGAGAGAGAGAGGAGAGAGAGAGAGAGAGAGAGGAGAGAGAGAGAGAGAGGAGAGAGAGAGAGGAGAGAGAGAGAGAGAGAGAGAGAGAGAGAGAGAGAGAGAGAGAGAGAGAGAGAGAGAAAAAAAAATGATATCATACGTATGTACAGTTAATGGAACGAGATTTCATTAATAACCACTAAGATCTTTGGGTCGGATTAATCCATCTTACCATCTTAAACCACTAACTAGTTTTGTTTACCACGTCTCTACCTTCATTGTTAAATATTTATTCACGTTGCACCTAGTACCGGTCTGGTGAGACTTCCAGTCACATGATCCTGTTTCCAATGGCAGCCATTAGAGGTGCTGATGTAGCACCATTAAGCAATTACTGGCGAGGTTTCATATGTTTTGTTTTTTGTCCCTCACGTGAATTTGTTTACTTAATTATAAAAAATAATGGTGTACCGCTAAAGTTTGTTTACTTAATAGGATAATTTAGCATTTAGAGGAGGTGGTGGCCTAGTGGCTAACGTGCGGGTAGATCAACTCAAAGAACCGAGTTCGAGTCACGCAACAAGCTGGCCACTTTTCTTTAGAAAAACCGCCGAGTGGCCAAAGATCATCCACATGCTGCCTCTCTCTCTCTCTCTCTCTCTCTCTCTCTCTCTCTCTCTCTCTCTGGGAGCCACCGGAGGGAGTCTGGCTGGACTCCTGCAGGCAGTCAGTCTCCTCTGTCAACGATGACTGAATGGTGTAATGATGTGACTCTCAGTCTGCCCTTCAGGCCATCACTTCTCCACAACCCACACACCGCTGCTCAGTTCAACAAATCTTGCTTCAGTTGGTCTCAGCTCACCACCCCCACCACCACCACCACCCTCACCACCACCACCCTCACCACCACCACCACCACCACCATCCCCACCACCACCACCACCACCAACCCCACCACCATCCCCACTACCACCCCCACCACCACCCCCACCATCACCACCACCACCACCACCACCTCCACCACCACCACCATCCCAACCCCCACCAGCACCACCGCCACCACTTTACCTCAAAGTCTATCCTCCCCTCGTCCATTTGCCTGAACCACATTTCTCCCTCCAACTCAGTGAAGCTCATGCGCAGATTTGGAGCCTTCCTGCAGAACAGTAGTAGTAGTAGTAATAGTAATAGTAATAGTAGTATTAGTAATAGTAATAGTAATAGTAGTATTAGTAATAGTAATAGTAATAGTAGTAGTAGTAATAGTAATTGTAATAATAGTAGTAGCAGTAGTAGTACTAGTATTAGTAGTAATAGTAATAGTAATAGTTGTTGTAGTAATAGTAACAGTAATAGCAATAGTTATAGTAGTAAAAGTAGTAGTAGTAATAATAATAGTAATAGTAATAGTAGTAATAGTAATAGTGTTAATAGTAATAGTAGTAATAGTAACAGTAGTAGTAATAGTAGTAGTAGTAGCAGTAGTAATAGTAATAGTAGTAGTAATAGTAGTAGTAATAGTAATAGTAATAGTATTAGTAATAATAGTAGTATTAATAGTAATTGTAATAGTAGTAGTAATAGTAATAAAAGTAGTAATAGTAATAGTAATAATAATAATAATAGTAGTAGTAGTAGTAGTAGTAGTAGTAGTAATAGTAATAGTAATACAAAGGAAATGGCTGTCCTCCTCAACAGCTACAACCTTGACACGCCTCTATCACCATTTGCCCTCAAACTGCTCTTTCTGCTGCCAAAGCTCTTCTTTCAAAAGACACACAGGAAGAGCAAGACAAGTTATAATATAAAGGCAGTCTCAAGAAGAGTGGAACTGTGGCTCCAAAACAAACGGGATGAGCTCCTGGAGGAGGCCAGGGCCATATAGAAGAGACTGCCGAGACCCTCCATCAACCGTCATAGAGGAGAGGATAAAGCCCGTAGCTTTGCCGACAGGATGCGGCAAGGCAACGTGTCATCGGCACTGCGGGCCCTCAACGAGAATGAGTTCGGTGGTGTGTTGTCCCTCAGAAGGGAAACCATCTGTCAGCTGGAGGAAAAACATCCTCCTCCCAGCGACATAACCGGACTCAGACTGCACGGCCCGCACATACCCCCGAATAGTGTCATCTACGAGATGATCACAGGGGAAATGGTGTGGAAGAAATCCCTCCAGACACATGGCAGTGCTGGTCCCTCAAGCCTGGATACGAGAGGGTGGCGTCGCCTGCTGAGCAGCACCATCTGTGGCAGTGGCGCTAGTGACCTCTGCAGTGCCCTCGCAGCACTAGCAAGGAAACTTGCCACCACCACTTGTCACCATCTCGACGCCCTCACTGCCTGCCGCCTCATTCCTCTTGACATGAAGCCAGGATGCAAACACATCGGCATCGGCGAAGTCATACGACGCGTCGTGGGTAAATGCATCATGGCTGTCGTTAAGAAGGATGTGAGGAGGGCGGCTGGGAAACTGCAGGTGTGTGCAGGACAACAGGCAGGAGGGGAAGCAGCCATCCACGCCATGAGGGAGATCTTTGCCCAAGAAGACTGTGAAGCGGTTCTGTTAGTGGACGCAAGAAACGCGTTTAACTCCATTAACAGAAAAACAATGCTTCATAATATTAAAATCAAGTATCCTTCCTTGGCTACATACGCTGAAAACACTTATATTGAACCTTCTAATTTATATGTAAATAGTAGTGATAGCAATAAGGTTAGGGTTCTAAGATCAAGGGAAGGAACAACTCAAGGTGACCCAGTGGCCATGGCGATGTACGCCCTTGGCATGTCAGTGCTTCAAGACGTGATTGCGTGTGAAAAAAATAATGTGAAGCAGGTGGCATATGCCGACGACCTGTCAGGGGCCGGCAAATTACGGGAACTAAGACACTGGTGGGGGTTAATACAGGACAATGGCCCTACCATAGGATACACACCCAACGCCGCTAAATCCGTCCTCATTGTCAAGCCAGGTCATTATGACTGGGCCGTAAACATTTTCAGTGGCAGTGGAGTGTTGATAACAAAGGACGGACAGCAGCATTTGGGTGCTGTTATCGGAACAGAGGAGTATAAGAAGGAGTACGTCGGAGAGAAAGTGTCTGAGTGGGTGCAAGAGGTCCATGTCCTGTCAGCCATGGCCAGGACTGAGCCTCACGCAGCCTACTCGGCCTATACGCATGGCCTGCAACATCGGTGGAACTTCGTCATGCGCACCATCCCAGGCATCAGCCCACTCTTCAAACCGCTGGAGGAATCTATAAAGAACACCTTCCTACCAGCGTTACTGAGATCTCCCGGCCTGGGGAATGACGAGAGGGCGTTGCTCGAACTCCCTCCAAGACTGGGTGGGATGGGAATCACCTCTCCTGAGAAGTTGGCTGTGGTGGAGAACCTCAACTCCATCATCCTTACCAGGTCCCTCACGGATATGATCATTGCTCAGGACGCACATGGTGAAATTGACCAAAGTGCGATCGCTGAGCAAAAGAAACGAATCTCACGAGACAGGCAACAAGGGCAGAAGACCAGCCATTAACACCTTTTGACCATCCTGCCTCCAGATACCGTGAGAAAAATCCACATCACATAGGAGACGGGAACGTCCAACTGGCTAGCATCACTACCAATCAGAGCAAAGGGCTTCAACCTCAACAAACAAGAATTTGTCGATGCCGTCGCTCTGAGGTATGGCTGGCCAATGGAAGGACTCCCTAACACCTGTGTGTGTGGTTCCCCCAACAACATCGACCACACCATGACGTGCAAAAAGGGGGGATTCGTGTGTATCAGGCACGACGAGGTGAGGGACCTGACAGCCAGCATGCTCAGGGAGGTGTGCCACGACGTCTCCATCGAGCCAACTCTTCTGCCTCTAGATGGGGAACACCTGCGGTACAGGACAGCCAACACCGCCCCTGAGGCTCGCGTGGACATCGGTGCTCGAGGATTCTGGACCGGAGGGCAGCGGGCCTTTTTGGACATCCGGATCTTCGACCCGATGGCCGCCTCCCATCGCGAGCTCTCCCTCGAGGCTGTCCACCAAAGGAACGAGCAGGAGAAGACAAGGGCCTACGGTGAGAGGATCTTGCAAGTCGACCATGGTACCTTCACGCCCCTGGTCTTCACCACATCTGACGGCATGGGCCCCAAGGCTAGGAGCTTCTACTCAAGACTAGCTGACTCGATGTCATCAAAGAAGCACCAGCCAAGGAGCTCCGTCGCCGCCTGGATGAGGTGTCGCCTCTCCTTCTCCCTGCTCCGGTCCGCCCTCCTGTGTCTCAAGGGTACGAGACATTCCACTCCCTCCAACACGGACATAAGTGACCTCGATTGCGAGGCCACAGTGGTAGAGAGTGGGATAAGGGTAGATAGGTTAGAGATAGAGTAAGGAAGTAAATTTTGGGGTAGATAGTTAGTATAGATATATGTTAATTTTAATACATTCTTAGGGTTAGGAATATTATGGTTGGATGCCACAGTCATTAGCGACCAGAGTTGGGGCTGATGACCTCCAATTCGTGGAGCTCTTTGAAATAAACGCAGGGTGGAGGTATCTTTTAATAGTAGTAGTAGTAGTAGTAGTAGTAGTAGTAGTAGTAATAGTAGCAGTGCAGGGTTATTCAAAAGAAACATTTTTCCTTATAGAATAGATTGAACACATTATTTTGTTTGTTAGGGAAGAGAAGGGAAGGAAAGGGGAGGGTAAGGAAGGAAAAGGGATGAGAAGGAAGGGAAGGGAAGAGGAGAGGAAGGATGGAATAGGAAGGAGAAGAAAGGGAAAAAGTGAAGGAAGGAAAGAAAGAGAAGGGAAGGGAAGGAAGATAAAGCAATAACGGCCATATGTTAAGCCAAATATAGGTTTCCCAAATTATAGGTACTACTTTTCGCACTATGGAAAGGGTAAACAGACCTTAATTTCAAACTCGTTATGTTAAGATCTGGTTTAGGGAAAGGAAGCGGTTGGTACTCCTGCTCCAAGCATATACGGGTGTCGATGAACAGTTGGTATGCCGCGACAACATTTATTTACATAATTTGGGCGGGAAAGATAAATTGTGTTGCATATGTCGCACATTCGTCACCTATCTACCTACTTACCTACTAAAAATCTAAAAAAAAAATGGAAACCAAGAACAAATTTCGAACGAAATATATCACTGCTAATGAGCGAGATTTTCTATTAAGGTTTATAGAAGAGAGGAAAGGCGTATTGTTTGACAAGAGTCATGACTACCGCATCATTAATAACAAGAAATAGGCATGGGAAGAAATAACAACATTGGGGGATTATTGAGATAAGCTTAGCCTACTAATTTTGAAACACTGACTATTTATTTCTGGGTAGGATATAATGCTTTTATAATGCTAACGGCATAACAGTTACCATTTTGAAATATACGAAACAAAACATATCCCTGCGCTAATGTAACCTAACTAACCCTCCGTGGCTAACCTAACCAAACCTATCCTTGCAGGGCTAATGTAACCTAACTAACCCTCCGTGGCTAACCTAACCAAATCTATCTTTGCAGGATTAATGTAACCTAACTAACCCTCCGTGGCTAACCTAACCAAATCTATCCTTGCAGGGCTAATGTAACCTAACTAACCCTCCGTGGCTAACCTAACCAAATCTATCTTTGCAGGATTAATATAACCTAACTAACCCTCCGTGGCTAACCTAACCAAACCTATTCTTGCAGGGCTAATTGTAACCTAACTAACCCTCCGTGGCTAACCTAACGCTAAGTTTATTTCAATATTATCCCAACATTGTTTAATTCTGCTGGTTATGGGCCTCAAAGAACTCAACAACAGCTGAAGAAGATATGGGAAAACTCAAAGGGGAAATAAGTAGTGAATAATTGTATTTAGTTTTCTTTTTCTGTAACAACATTCGTTGACTAAAGTTATGTATGGTAAACATTTCTCAATACATGACCTAACGCTAAGTTTATTTCAATATTATCCCAACATTGTTTAATTCTGCTGGTTGTGGGCCTCAAAGAACTCAACAACAGCTGAAGAAGATATGGGAAAACTCAAAGGGGAAATAAATAGTGAATAATTGTATTTAATTTTCTTTTTCTGTACCAACATTCGTTGACTAAAGTTATGTATGGTAAAAATTTCTCAATACATGAGACATTGAAGTATTTAACTTCTGAATAGGCATTTCAAACAATAAAAGTGTTTTCTAATACTGCAAATAGACTCCTCATGGGGTCCTGATAAGACAGACATCCCCGGGTGTTGATGTTGACTCGAACTCCAATATAGGGTGTAGCAGCGTCAGTGTTTAGAAATTTACGAATTGTGTTCGTGTTGAGATATTTTGCACACAAGAACTTTCTTTATTTTTTCACAAATATCAGACTAGCATATAGGTATGTTTTAAATTGGTAAGTAGTTCATTTGACGATAATAATTACATATAGGGTTCCCGAAAGACACACCGAAGCAGACTAAAAAGGAGTATTGGAATTCTTTCCATAATTATAGTATTTCCCAAAGTATAGGGCCGTGATTACATTTTAACATAACGAATTGACTATAGACCCTAGAAGATATACCCTATATTTGACTTAACATATGGCCGTAAGAGATAAGGGAGAAAGAGATAAGGGAGAAAGAGATAAGGCAAGGGAATGCAATGATGAGAGGAAAGCAAGATGGAGGAAGAGAAAGAATAGGAGAAAGTAGAAGAAGAAATAAATAAATATATATATATATATATATATATATATATATATATATATATATATATATATATATATATATATAATGTGTAGACACACACGCACACACACACATACACACACACGAGCGTACACACGTTCGTGTCCCTGGGCGGACGGAGACTATTTGGGTGTGTCTCCTTTCACATGTAGCCCACACAAGTACACACACACACACACACACACACACACACACACACAAGTACACACACACACACACACACACACACACACACACACACACACACACACACACACACAAGTACACACACACACACACACACACACACACTCTATCTCTATCTTTATCTTTATTCGTCTAGTTACCAAATGAAATAATAGATGATTAATCAAGTATGATGGTATTAGTAGTAATAATAGAAATAATAATAGTAATAATAATAATAATAATAACAATAATAAATAATGATAATAATAATGATAATAACAATAATAATAGTAATTATTATCATTATTATTGTAATTATAATAATCATGATAATTATAATAATAATAATTTTATTAATAAACAGGAATAAAACTATTTATTTACTTATAATATTGTTGGATTAGGGTCTCTCTCTCTCTCTCTCTCTCTCTCTCTCTCTCTCTCTCTCTCTCTCTCTCTCTCTCTCTCTCTCTCTCTCTCTCTCTCTCTCCCTCTCTCTCTCTCTCTCTCTCTCTCTCTCTCTCTCTCTCTCTCTCTCTCTCTCTCTCTCTCTCTCTCTCTCTCTCTCTCTCTCTCTCTCTCTCTCTCTCTCTCTCTCTCTCTCACCTGTACAAGTATACGAGTGCTTGTTTCACTTCCTTAGCCTGAAGTAAACGTGTAGTACACAAACTTAGGGCCGTACTATTAAAATCTTTCGCCAGGGTAGGCAAGCCTGGCGAGCGGGGCGAAGCATAATTTCTTACTTTTAAACTCCACCAGCCCTTCGCATGGCAAAGGGCTGGTTGGAATAGTATTGAAATCGGTGAGTGCGGGTGAGACCACCCTAACACTGAACGAAAAGTATTTTTTTCGTTTAGTTTATAGTTTATAGTCTGTCGCCTTGAAATGCCTTGAACAAACTCTGGCAGTATCTGGATTTTAAAAATCTTTGCGACTACACGCATGAATCCACTGCCTAACTAAGGACTTTGGCTTCGGAAAACGATAAAAATGAAGCTTTCCTAGTTTCTTACACCTGTTATTGTTATTACAGCCGTATACAGCACACCTTGTCATTGTTCACAGCAAGAAACATTTGTTGGTCAATCCAGTCGCGCCGCGTGGGTCACCAGTGACGTCTGTGTTTACATGCGCGTCATAAGCGCGGTGCATTGTGGGAAAAACAAGTGCTCAGTGAGTTGTCTCTCATCCTTGGGTGAGACCGCACTATAGTCAGACTCGCCTTAAAATGTGGTTGGCGAGCGGAAACAGCAGGGAAATACCCTTTTACAGACCTGCCACGTGTCTTTTAATCCGCATTGTAGAAATGTTTCAATGTAAGTAAAACCATGGCAGACATGATCAGGAAATATGCATACACGTTTATTCATAGTATTATAATGTATGAAGAAACAGTAAACTTATAATGGATAAGATATATATAAACATATAAAGAAACGTGGCATACATATTTTACAGTGGTGCTAATAAAAAGCAGTACCTATTAATGAATTTCCCTTTCGTTCTGGATAATGCATCTTATAACTCAAGAAAACTTCACATATAACATATGATGTTGCCAGATACACGATTCAGGCCTCATAAATTTTTTAAATACGAAATTGATTTGAATTTGCGCGGCAAATCTCTACACGTGGCAACGCTGTAACACGGGTATTCCCCACGATGGCCACACCCCAGCCACATTTTAAGGTGAGGCGGGGTTCCCAGCAGGTCCTCACCGTCAATCCGTACACCGTCCGTGACGTAACTGACGGTGGCTGTACTGGGAATGGAGGCTATATTCTCCCTCCGTCGGCCGTCGATGACGTCATCGTGAGGGCCGTCAAAAGTTAAATAATTTCATCTTTTGACGTGATGACGGCGGCGGTGTTGTCAATGTCCAGGGTGTTGGATATCTTGGATATAACGAAAATATCAATTTGAAGCATTTTCACACAGAAAATAAAATGAGGCCTCATGAGCTAGATAAATATTTAATTGTATTTGCATAAATTGTGTGTATTAATGTGATGTGAAGACTTTTGTTGGATGCATCTGGAAATACGGCAACAACGCACATCCTCCCCAGACGACGCTCATCTTGTCTACCAAGCGCCATCTTGTGAAAACACACCTCTTCACTTTTCACTCTTCACTCCTCTACTGGATTCCACCAGCAACAAGAAGCTATACCATCAGGTACGGCAAGAGTTTTATGCATAAGTACACATATAGTAGGGCAAGGTAGGGTAAAGCGAACCACAGGTGGAATGGTTTTGAACTGGCCTCTTGCAGTCTCCTTATTTCATATGTTCTTTCAAATAGTTTCTATTATTTGAGAAGAACTCGCAGTAAACTCGATGTAGCTTCATGAGGCTAGTATGAGGGACTTGGGAGTTCAAGTAAGCAATGATTTGCGACCCAGGGAACAGTGTATTATAGCTAGAAATAAGATCACTGTTGTGTTGTGATGACGGATGGCGGTGCCGCGGTGACGGTGACGGAGCTTATCTCCTCCGAGAGAAGACGGCCGTCGTGTTTGTGACGTCATTGACGGGATGACGGCTGACGGTGACGGCCTGGTGGGTACGCCGCCTGACTATAACACTGAACGAAAAGCATTTTTTTCGTTTAGTTTATAATTTGTATAATACTTTTAACCATCTTATGATGTAGATAACACATTGTAATATTATCAATGAGCATTACAAGCTTGCCATTGAAAAATAAGTCGTGTTTATATTGTTTTTAAAGACCGTCGAAGTTTTACAGCGACAGGCACAAAAAGAGGAAGAACAAGACTTAGGCGGGGTTCCCACCAGTCCGTCACCGTCAGCCGTCATCCCATCAATGACGTCACAAACACGACGGCCGTCTCTCTCGGAGGAGATGAGCTTCGTCACCGTCACCGCGGCACCGCCATCCGTCATCACAACACAACAGTGATCTTATTTCTAGCTATAATACACTGTTCCCTGAGACGCAAATCACTGCTTACTTGAACTCTCAAGTCCCTCACACTAGCCTCATGAAGCTACATCGAGTTTACTGCGAGTTCTTCTCAAATAATAGAAACTATTTGAAAGACCATATGAAATAAGGAGACTGCAAGAGGCCAGTTCAAAACCATCCCACCTGTGGTTCGCTTTACCCTACCTTGCCCTACTATATGTGTACTTGTGCATAAAACTCTTGCCGTACCTGATAGTATAGCTTCTTGTTGCTGGTGGAATCCAGTAGAGGAGTGAAGAGTGAAAAGTGAAGAGGTGTGTTTTCACAAGATGGCGCTTAGTAGACAAAATGAGCGTCGTCTGGGGAGGATGTGCGTTGTTGCCGTATTTCCAGATGCATCCAACAAAAGTCTTCACATCACATTAATACACACAATTTATGCAAATACAATTAAATATTTATCTAGCTCATGAGGCCTCATTTTATTTTCTGTGTGAAAATGCTTCAAATTGATATTTTCGTTATATCCAAGATATCCAACACCCTGGACATTGACAACACCGCCGCCGTCATCACGTCAAAAGATGAAATTATTTAACTTTTGACGGCCGTCACGATGACGTCATCGACGGCCGACGGAGGGAGAATATAGCCTCGATTCCCATTACAGCAGCCACCGTCAGTGACGTCACGGACGGTGTACGGATTGACGGTGACGGCCTGGTGGGAACCCCGCCTTAACAAGGTGAGTGTATATTGACTTTCCACCCAATTATTTTTGGTTTAGGAACTATTTTGCATAATATTAGGTTTTCATTGGATGTTTTGGGAATGGCGTGCTTAAATTAGCTATAGAGGCCTACCACCCTTATAGTCATTATAGTGATACGTGCCTGTAATATCAGTGTGCTCCCGCCCCACTAAAAAAGTTATATTTTGGGGGTTAATCAGGTGAAATTTAATGAGTTATAACTTTTGTTATAATTATAATGTTTTACTAACTTCTATCTTATTTTGTGTATGATTTCTGCTGAAACGTATGATTCCGCCTCCACACCGATCATAATAATTTTCGTTGTAGTACACAGGATACTTTACTATACTGAACATCTGTGAAGGTTGCTTGTTGGCTATAGGAATGAGAATTAGAAGATAGGTGGAGGCTTTGTTCTTCAGATTTACCTAGTGGAATAGGTGTAACGCCTTTTGTTACGTCTTTGTAAATTATGTATGAGATGTTGTTACTGTTATGTTACCTGGTATTACAAATCAAAGATTAAATTAAAGACAGTCTGGTTTATTTAATAAAAAAAACACTTTAGGTATGGCACCGATGGTAAGTGGTAGCGTGCCTAATTAACAGGTTTTAAATGAACATTTAGTCTTTAGGAATGACAGTAGTTTTGTCGTAACGACCAATCACGGCCGGGTAGAATATACTCCACTCTCGAGAACTAATTACACTTGGCTAAGTTGCACATGTTCTTCCACTCGTTCTTGCTTTACTACCTTAGTGAGCACTGATGGCTGCACTTGATGTTCCTAACACATCCTATTCATTACACAAAATATAACCTTAGTAAGCACTGATGGCTGCACATGATGTTCCTAACACATCCTATTCATTACACAAAATGTATTTATATTTGGGGAGGGTGTGTTTATGTGCCACGTGGTGGTGGTGGAGGTTGTCTGGCTTAATGTAGCCACACAAATCTGTGGGAGTGACGTCCGGTGTACTACTGGCATTCTAAATTTATGTATTATCACAATTTATATGTTTTCCTATATCACAACTAATGTCGTAAGCCTTGGCTAAGCTATTCTTAGAGGACCACGGCTTCTAACCTGTGGGAGTGAAGTCCGGTGTACTACTGGAGCCTCCTAACTTCCTACAGGTGCCTCGCTGCCTAGAGCCGCATTTTTGTCGTCCACGGTTTCGAAGATCGTCTTCGGTAAACCCAAGTCAATCCCGCCTGGCGCGTTTTTGTCGTCCACTTTCGCTTGGAGGATACGAAGACAGTTCCAAGCCGAAAAGACTCGGCCTCGAAGACTGCCTGGGAGCTGTCTTGAGAGCCGGATTTCAGCTTGCAACCCGGATTCCCCTGGAAAACATCGACTAGAAGGAAATATGGCGGCCCAGAGAGAGTAAATAGTTACTTATTTGAGTAAAATATGCTGATTCCCACGTTAATTGTGGGAAATGACGCCACCTTAGTTGAAAAATAGTGCGTTGAATACACAAATGTGATAATACTGTATGGTAAAGCGGTAAAGCATAGCTTTAATCAGGGTAAAGCACAGCTTTACCCTGATTAATGCCAGTAATGTCATGAAATGAGTATGTGGCGTACTATCTATAATAGCACAGCTTATAGGTACGGCAGCCGTACTTAAATGCTCGCTTATAGATACGGCACGTGCCTAACTTTGGTATAATATAATATAAAAAGCTTATATAACCGAACCAAACCGTACCTAACATAACATTACCTAACCTAATCTAAACATAACCTAACGAATGTTGTATCCTCATAGTGCTCGCTTATAGATACGGCATGTGCCTAAGTTTTAGGTAAAAAGCTTATATAAACGAGCCTAACCGAACCAAACCGTACCTAACATAACTTAAAAGATGCTTTACCAGGTAAATAATAAGGCACAGGCCGTACCAATAGCGGATGAATAGTGTATGACAACGTATCTTTAAGCGCTTCGATCTATAATTTGTCAGTATCCAGGTGTTCCAGATACGAGTTTAGTACATTGAATCAACAATTTTTAGTAATGAAGATGTAGATGTTAGCAAGGGCAATTAGAAAACAAGCCATTTTCTCTCGTAGCCACATGCCATTCTGGTGAAGATGTAAAAATCTACTGAATAAAATAACTTTGTTAGCATAACCTTCCCATAGCTGCAGTTAAATAAGCCTAAACAAAACTAACCTAACCAAACCAAACCAAACTAAACCTAACGTAACCTAACCAAACAAAACAAAACCTAACGTAACCTAACCAAACCTAACGTAACCTAAAATAAATTGTATTTTTTTTCTGTAATTCAGCAGAATAACTGTTTGAGGTAATCTTTAGAAGTTTCTGAGGTTGAATTTGCAATGTATACTAAAGGTAAGGAGATATCGAATAGGTCGTCTTACGAACCTTTGCCGGTAATAGGTCTGTAGACTACACATTAAATGACACTACCTTAGGAAGGTCATATAGTGAGAGGGACTTTTGGGAGTTCAAGTAAGCAGTGACTTGCGCCCCAGGGAACAGTGTATTATAGTTAGACATGGATAAATAGAAAGATACTGGGATTTTTTTGGTAATTATGTGACAAATAGAAGTTCTGAGGTCATTCTAGTTAGACTCCACCTAGATTATACAGCTCAGTTTTGGTTATGTACTGTGTAGGATTATTTTCGGCGCTGACATTAATTTCGGCATAAAAAAAAAAAAGGAAATTAATGTCGCCAAATAATTTCAAATAAATGTACAGTAGCTATGTTTTACTTTTAATAAAGTTTTTAGGTAAGTTTGTAAGCCAGATAATAATATTTCGGCACCAAGTCAAGAAAAAGTGTTTTTGTGGTGGCCACTGATCAGCCCCAAGACGGTCTTCGAAACCCAATCCCGCGCGTGGACGACAAAAATGCGGCTTAAGTCTCAGGAAGTGAGGGTTGCCTCCTAACCTATATTCTCCTGCTATTTACCGTAATATTCTTACTTAAGACTGCCCTGATTCTTTACTTCTTTTAATTGGACTTAATAGTTTACTGGAAAAAGGGAGGGAAAAGTTCTTATACTCCTCTTATTCCATGACCTAAATTAATTTCTAATCCCTATGTTGTCAACTCCTAGTGGTGAGTCAGAGGGGGGGGATGAATGCTCGCGGGGGTAGTGGAAATTTCCTAACTTTGAGCTACTCAACGGTCGTTTGCCCGGTATTTATCCGAAAGTGAATTACGGCATTACATAGGTACTATAGTTTTGCTCAATTAAAAAATTTTACTTGAAACTATCTTTTCAAGTTGCCTTTCTCATAGATTTTCATGTAATTCACGCCTAAAGTTATGGTAGGTTTTGTTAGGAAAAAAAGTTTATTATTATCAGTGTGCTCCCGCTACACTAAAAAGTTATATTTATGGGGTTTAATCAGATCAAATTTAATGAGTTATAACTCTTGTTATAATTATACTGTATTAATTTGTTAGGTTAGGTTAGATTAGGTGAGGTTTACTTCACTAAACCTGAAACCACGCTTTCCCAAGGGGTCTCCAAGCCTGTTGGCAATAGGCATATAAAAATTAGAAGATAGGAGGTGGAGTCGTTGTTCTTCAGATATACCTATTGTGATACTAAAGTGTTGCCCAATAAAGAAATGTTACTTGAAACTATCTGTTCAAGTTGCCTTTCTCATACATTTTCATGGAATTCACCTTTAAAGTTATGGTAGGTTTGGTTAGGAAAAAAAGTGTATTATTGTAAATTGTAACATCCCATGAATTTTGGATACTTTTCTTTTATAACATTTTGTCCGCAAATTATTTTTTCATCACTAAATTAAATGTGATGTTCGGATATATAGATCTACCTTTACATGAATGTTAGATTGTAATATGTTTCATATATTTTCCAGATTATGGATGCACTGCTAGACTTTGAGGATATAAATGTGCTTGATGCAGCTGAAGCAGACTGACTGAGGAGGAATTTACATTTAGGTTCAGGCTATCAAAGCATAGTCCGTTGAATATTAAATCTAGTTTTTCCAAACCACTACAACCGATCCTCAAACCTGATAATTACAGTTAGTTAGTGCTATCTAAGGTACAGATAGTTGGATTCTTTTTGGAGATAAGAACTCATTTAAGTTTCTTCAATAAGTGATTGACACTTCATTTCTTTGTCATAAATGTTCACACTACTGAAGGAAATGAAACATGACATAATTGAACAGTGTTATTTTTTTCCCATGTGTCTCTATTTGATGGTATCCCATTTTTGTATTGTTTGTTAATAAAACTTACTGAAATTATTTAAAAACTTTAATATAACAATCCTATGTATTGTAGTCCTTAATTTCTATTAAATTGTGCCATTTTCTTTTGATATATGGCCATGTATTAATGCCAACAGTAAGGAAATAATAGCTTCAGAGAAAAAATATTGTAGTATAAAACAGTCTCTGATGCTATTTATTGTTATAATGCTTGTAACTGCCTTATTAAGATAGTGAGATGATAGCAAAAGTACAACTGACCTACGATATACAAGCAAGCAAACTTGTTTGTGTGTGTAAGTAAACCACACTTTACTGACACTTTATTACTGGTCAGACGATATCTTTTTTTTTTTTTTTTTTTTTTTTACATTAAAAGGGTAATGGCTAAGGGAAAACAGAAATAAGTAAAAAAAAAAATCCCGCTTGTCGCCAGCCCCTGTAAAGAGGACAATAGGAGAATAGAAGCAAGGGGTGGAGATCCAGTTAACATTAGAGGTGTCTTGACACTCCTCTTTTGAAAGAGTTTAAGTCATAGGCAGGTGGAAAAACAGACAAAGGAAGAGAGTTTCAGAGTTTACCAGTGTAAGGGATGAAAGAGTGAAGATACTGGTTAACTCTTGCATTAGGAAGATGGACAGAATAAGGATGAGAAGAAGTAGAAAGTTGTGCAGCGAGGCCGCGGGAGGGGGGGAGGTTTGCAGTTAGCAAGTTCAGAAGAGCAGTCAGCATGAAAATAGCGGTAGAAGATAGATAAAGATGCAACATTGCGGCGGTGACTTAAAGAATCAAGAAAGTCAGTTAGAAGAGGAGAGTTGATGAGGCGAAAAGCTTTAGACTCCACCTGTTTAATAAAGCTGTATGAGTTGAGCCCCCCCAGACATGTGAGCCATACTCCATACATGGGCGGATAAGGCCCCTGTACAGAGCAAGCAGCTGAGAGGGAGAGAAAAATGGACGCAGACGCCATAGGACACCTAACTTCTTGGAAGCTGATTTAGCAGGAGTAGAGATATGAAATTGCCAGTTTAGATTTTTATCAAAGGATAGACCGAGTGTGTTTAATGTGGAGGAGAGGGGAAGTTGAGTGTTATTGAAGAAGAGGGGATAGTTATCTGGAAGGTTATGTCGAGTAGATAGTTATAGAAATTGAGTTTTTGAGGCATTGAACAAAACTAGGTTTGCTCTGCCCCAATCAGAAACAAATGAAAGATCAGAAGTTAAGCGTCCTATAGCATCTCGCCTTGAGTCATTTAATTCTTGTTGGGTTGGGCGTCTGTTGTACGACGTTGAAAAATGCAAGGTGGTGTCATCAGCATAGGAGTGGATAGGGCATTGAGTCAGATTTAGGAGGTCATTGATGAATAATAGAAAGAGAGCAGGTGATAGGACAGAACCCTGAGGAACACCACTGTTGATAGTTTTAGGAGAAGAACAATGACCGTCCACTACAGCAGCAATAGACCGGTCGGAAAGGAAACTAGAGATGAAGGTACAGAGAGGAGGATAGAATCCGTAGGAGGGTAGTTTAGAAATTAAAGATTTATGGTAGACTCTATCGAAGGCTTTCGATATGTCAAGGCCGACAGCAAAGGTTTCACCGAAGTCCCTAAAAGAGGATGACCAAGATTCAGTTAGGAAAGCAAGAAGATCACCAGTAGATCGTCCTTTACGGAAACCATACTAGCAATCAGAGAGAAGGTTGTGAGCTGATAGAGGCCTCATTATCTTCTTGTTAAAGACAGACTCAAAGGCTTTAGAAAGGCAGGAAATCAAAGCTATAGGGCGGTAGTTAGAAGGATTGGAGCGGTTACCCTTTTTAGGGACAGGTTGAATGTGAGCAAACTTCCAGCAAGAAGGATAGGTAGAAGTAGAGAGACACAGACGAAAGAGTTTGACCAGGCTGTGAGCGAGTTCGGAAGCACAGTTTTTGAGAACAACAGGAGGGACTCCATCCGGACCGTAAGCCTTCCGAGAATCAAGGACAGAGAGGGCCTGGAAAACGTCATAATAAAGAATTCTAATTTTAGGGATGAAGTAGTCAGAGGGTGGAGGAGTAGGAGGAATATGCCCAGTATCATCCAAAGTAGAGTTGGTAGCAAAGGTTTGAGCGAAGAGTTCAGCTTTAGAGAAAGAAGAGACAGCTGTGGGGCCATCTGGTTGAAGTAAAGGAGGGAAAGATGAAGAAGTAAAATTGTTAGAGATATTATTGGCTAGATGCCAGAAATCACGAAAAGAGTTAGAGTTGGAAAGACTTTGACATTTTCTATTGATATAGCTATGAAGTTCTACATACTATACAGAGTGCACTCCACACATCTGTGAAGGTTTCAGGCTGTGCTCGTCATTATAAGTAAATACAGGCCATATATGAAAACAAATTTGGGTGAAATGGTGAAAAGGTGAAATGGTAATAAAATATACAAAGCTTATATAACCAAACCAAACCATACCTAACCAAATCTAACAACATAATTTAACCTTAACCTAACGTGACCTAATCATAACCCAACCTAACATAACTAACCTAACCTAACTTAACATAAATCAAAGACGCTTTGCGAGGTAAATAATGGTTAACACAGCCTGAAGCCTTCACAAATGTGTTGAATACACTATAGCCGCGTTTCTGTCGTCCACGGCTTCGAAGATCGTCTTCGGTAAACCCAAGTAAATCCCGCCTGGCGCGTTTTTGTCGTCCACTTTCGGCTTGGAGGATACGAAGACAGTTCCAAGCCGAAAAGACTCGGCTTCGAAGACTGCTTGGAGGTGTCTTGGGAGACGGATTTCAGCTTGCAACCCGGATTCCCCTGAAAAACATCGACAAGAAGGAAATATGGCGGCCAGAGAGAGTAAATAGTTACTTATTTGAGTAAAATATACAGATTCCCACGTTAATTGTGGGAAATGACGCCACCTTAGTAGAAAATTAGTGCGTTGAATACACAAATGTGATAATACTGTATGGTAAAGCGGTAAAGCATAGCTTTAATCAGGGTAAAACACAGCTTTACCTTGATTAATGCCAGTAATGTCATGGAATGAGTATGTGGCGTACTATCTATAATAGCACAGCTTACAGGTACGGCATCCGTACTTAAGTGCTCGCTTATAAATACGGCACGTGCCTAACTTTGGTATAATATAATATAAAAAGCTTATATAACCGAACCAAACCGTACCTAACATAACATTACCTAACCTAATCTAAACATAACC
Organism: Metacarcinus magister; assembly: GCA_029783475.1. Classification (NCBI taxonomy): domain Eukaryota; kingdom Metazoa; phylum Arthropoda; class Malacostraca; order Decapoda; family Cancridae; genus Metacarcinus; species Metacarcinus magister. The sequence continues at coordinate 49,046 of JAPQNM010001474.1, read as the reverse complement.
TAACGAATGTTGTATCCTCATAGTGCTCGCTTATAGATACGGCATGTGCCTAGGTTTTAGGTAAAAAGCTTATATAACCGAGCCTAACCGAACCAAACCGTACCTAACATAACATAATCAACATAACATAACTTGAAAGATGCTTTACCAGGTAAATAATAAGGCACAGGCCGTACCAATAGCAGATGAATAGTGGATGACAACGTATCTTTAAGCACTTCGATCTATAATTTGTCAGTATCCAGGTGTTCCAGATGCGAGTTTAGTACATTGAATCAACAGTGTTTAGTAATGAAGATGTAGATGTTAGAAGCTATCATATAGCAAGGGCAATTAGAAAACAAGCCATTTTCTTTCGTAGCCACATGCCATTCTGGTGAAGATGTAAATATCTACTGAATAAAATAACTTTGTTAGCATAACCTTCCCATAGCTGCAGTTAAATAAGTCTAAACAAAACTAACCTAACCAAACCAAACTAAACCTAACGTAACCTAACCAAACCAAACTAAACCTAACGTAACCTAAAATAAATTGTTTTTTTTTCTGTAATTCAGCGGAATAACTGTTTGAGGTGATCTTTAGAAGTTTTTAAGGTTGAATTTGCAGTGCATACTAAAGGTTAAGAGATATCGAATAGGTCGTCTTACGAATCTTTACCGGTAATAGGTCTGTAGACTACACATTAAATGACTCTGCCTTAGGAAGGTCATATAGTGAGAGGGACTTTTGGGAGTTCAAGTAAGCAGTGACTTGCGCCCCAGGGAACAGTGTATTATAGTTAGACATGGATAAATAGAAAGATACATGGATTTATTGGTGGGTATGTGACAAATAGAAGTTATGAGGTCATTCTGAGATTGTATTTAGCGCTAGTTAGACCCCACCTAGATTATGCAGCTCAATTTTGGTTATGTACTGTGTAGGATTAGGATGGCATTAATTTCGGCAACCATAACAAAAAGGAAATTAATGTCGCCAAATAATTTCAAATAAAAGTACAGTAGCTATGTTTTACTTTTAATAAAGTGTTTAGGAAAGTTTGTAAGCCAGATAATAATATTTCGGCACCAAGTCAAGAAAAAGTGTTTTTGTGGTGGCCACCGATCGGCCCAAGACGGCCCCAAGACGCAAAGTATATTTACTATATCAACAAGTAAAACCACCGGATACTCTAACTCCAACTCGTAGTCAAAGTCTCTTAAAAGTGTGACGTCACGCAAGAGCTGCTGCTATCTGTCTATATGGTAATTACGGCTTTCTCCCTTTATATTAATTGTATCTTACACTATCACACGCATATTTAATCCCTTTTTATCCTTTTTAGCACAATAAATCTTAATATCATATGGTATTTTTATTGTATAAAGTCATGATTACTGATACGACCAAGGGATCCGACTACAGCGAAAGGAATTGCTCAGTTTAGCAAGTTATTTACTATAAATACAATCAAAATATTATAGGAAAGCACAAAGATGTGATGAAAATTGTATATTGTCTTACAGTGTCATGTTAAAGTTCCCATATAAGGAGTTAATCAACATTTATTTCACAATATTTGATGGTGTCGCTGACGCATAGTTTACCAGAGGAGATAAATGTGAATATTACGGCTTTCATCCTGTATGTTACATGTAATTTACTATATGAGAGATGTTCTTTAATACTTTTTTATTCTGTTTAGCATAAATTTAAATATATTGTTGTATAAAGTAATAAGAATTAGTGCGACCAAACGGCGAAGGAAAAGTGTAGGCTAGAGTTATTTACCATTATATGATTGTATATACAAACAAAATATCAGTGTTAAAACACAGATATCATGAAAGTTGTGTAGTCTATACTGTCTTATCTGTGCTATACTAACTTTCCAATATTATAAAGTAAATAACGTTTACCAGTATATATCTTTATCTCTGTCATTGGAGCATAGCCTAACTTTTAAATCTATAGGCTATAACCAAACTTCAGCATGAACAAATTGTCACTACCAATATTTAAAACTTTGTTTTATTATTAATTGCTTTCAACTGCATAAATTGATAGATAAGTAGATGAGGAAGCCCCTGTTTTACAACAACCTATTCCTGAAAAATTCATTATTATACTCTTATTATTCATCTAAAAAATTTCACCATTAGGCTCATCTTATTTCTCCGGCATCTGAAAATTCTCTTGTTTTCCTTTTTAGTTACTGATACAGTATTGTATTTTCTTAGAGTCCAGTGTTTATCTCATATTCAGTGCAGATGTTATCCCCTTTAATACAACACAACTTTACAGTTACACAAACTGCAATATTGTACTTACCGACAATCTTTATATCAACTGGCCGCTATGGGAGAGTAAAAGTTTCTTTCAAAATGCTAGTGTACTGTACATACATCTTTTTATTTCATAAGGGTATACAGCATTTAAAGAACTTTAAACTAATCACAGTATAGTACCATGAACAGGAAAAATGCACCTGAAAATAAGAAAATAGTGTAGAAGATCCATGTTTTGGTCACACGTAAATATAAGCTTTTGTTTCCTTATCACAACTAATTTTTTTCACAAATTATGTGAAGAAACAAATTCTCCTCTCGTTAGGATCTTCTTCAGCCCTCTGATAATATCGTAGAGGAAGGAAAAAGGACAAATGTCCATTGAGACAAGCGTCCCTATCCCACACAAGAAGTAGGAGGTAGATAATGCACTTATAATTACTATAAACGTTATTTATCTATTATTTATCAGACTGCTAACCTTCCCAAACACTACACAAGTTCTTGGGAGTTGATATAGTACTGTATTAATACAATAGGGTACCTAAAACACTTAAATAACACACGCCTAAAACACCCACAAGCGGTGTTGTTGACTCCGCTGTCGCTACTCGCGTGACGGCATGGGTTCCAATACTCCCTCAGTGGTTTTACTTGTTAAATAGTATATATACTTTGCCAAGACGGTCTTCGAAACCCAATCCCGTGCGTGGACGACAAAAAACGCGGCTTATGTACGATTTCATATTTACATTGATATCGTTCGAGCTGTATAGTTATGCAGATTTACCGTTTTGTCATTTATGACCTAGTTATGTTCTCTGACGAAATCAATGAACATATCCTTATCCACAGTGGATAAAGGATTCGCCCTAAGGGAGACAGCGTTGGTGCTTGTTGTCATTCTGCAGATGTAAACAAACATATTTCCCGCGCTTTTCCTGCTACTTTCCGCTAGTCAAGCAGGATAAAGATAAAGATAAAGCAGATAAAGCATATTAAAGAAGAGGTAAAAAGGCAAGCTGTAAGGCTTGATGATGCATACAAAGCCATCCATCAACAGTAGATGTTTTTGGAATATGTTGACAACAAAGAAAGAATCTAGTACAAACTACAAAGGAGTACAAAGGAAGAATAGACAGCAATAGATGTTTTTGGAATATGTTGACAACAAAGAAAGAACCTAGTGATAAAATGGGTGAAGGAAGGAGATAACAGCATTGGTGCATCAGCATCAGATGGCGAGAAAGTTATGTTGATTGTGGGGATTGCTTAAGCCCACATTGTGCAGTAAGTAAAATGTAGAGGGAGAGTCCACCGGTAGAATCAAACGCCATTAGTTACCTTTGGCCTCTTTTTTATTAAAGGAAACTTACATCTTAAGTGAACGAAATAACAACACATACATGACTTGAAATACCCACCAACAGAAACAATAAACATTACCACCTATTAATGCAACCTATCAAAGCATATTTCTATCCATAGTCACTTCCAATATAAGCAATAGGAGGGTATAATCAAACCACTGAAATATTACTGGAACTTAGGGAGTATAAAGAAAACGGTAGTGCAGTGACATTTCCAGGGTAACTAATAAAGAAACTAAACTTAAGGGAATAAACACAAAACACCGTTCTAAATCCAACACACACTCAAGGAAACAGACGGGGAGGAACCTTGAGCCTGGGAGCAGATACCAGTGACCACTTTACATGTTTTTTCAAGGATATACTGAGTAAGAATGACTGGCAGGATATATCCTTCCTAATATAATTGACTTTATCCAAAACTCATAATTATTTAACTCCTTTTAGGCCCAGATTGTAATTTGTAGTGTAATCTAGCTGTCATTAGGTTATCTTTAATTACTATTACTATTATTTTTATATATGTAATCTGCTATAATTGTTATTTTTCGTTGTTTTCTGACTAATACGATTTCATGCTAAGAAATGAAAGATGTGTGCGTGAAGATGGTACAGTTGTAATGATGTATAGATGATAATAATGATGATAAATATAGTTATTAAATCAACACTATTGGTATTGAACTCTATTGTATTAGTAGTAGTTTTCTATCGTGCCCCCGAAGGGGGCACACGGGCTAACAAAAAGAGCCCGTCGCAGTTGACGTAAATGTGTGGTGGTGGCGGACTCTGGTCAGTCTACACCAACACCAAAGCAGTTTCTGGAGTGTGTGTGTGTGGCCGCAGTGCCCCCAAGAACTCTATTGTGGTATATGACAACTATATAATTATTCACTTCAACTTCAATTGATGCCAGAAAGCGATACATTTTCTTACCTCCCCCCCAACACCCAACTCCATATAAATGCGTGATATGCACCACATCTGGTGCCCTATACTTTATTAATCAGAATCAGAAAGAAAGCGTGCTCTGAATACCATGATAGCAGCTGGCAGAGCAGAGGAATCAGGGAATTCCGTCTTACTGGACCAGATACACACCATCAGATGCAGATGATACTGCTATAGTTTCACTCTGTGTAAATAATTGTGGTGCCGGGGGGCCAAGGTTCCTTTCAAATCCCACCGCTGCCACCAGTGTGGCAGGGTGATAATACTAATATTCTAGGGGAATTTTGATATTAGGGAACGTGAATACCTCACCTGTAATCAGACACCATGATGATACATGTTTCCTTCCTGACAACTGAGCGAGAAGAGAGAGAGGGTGCGTGGCTATCTCGTACCAAAATGCGTGTCCTGCCTGACGAGTTGTCAACTAGTATTTACCTATCCCCCTTTTTCTCTCTCGTACCTCTTTACAAAACAAGTCTCTTAACTAAACACTATAAGGCGAAATTATAGTTAATGAGAGTAAAAACATTTGGGAAGGCGTACAGTGTGTGGTGCGAAGAATATTACAATCACATGACTAATAACTGAAAGACTGGCATTTTTCCCGATTTGGCGGGAATCGTGAACGCGCCAGGTTTAAAAAATGTATAAACAAAACAAAAGAAAGAAGAATTCTGAAAGGGGCTTATGTCGTGGCATCACATAATGATGTTAGGTATAGACAGGAAGTTAACAGTTTCAGTACATGGTGTAAGGAGAATTTTTTTGAACTTAATGTTAACAAACCAAGGAAATGATTATTGATTTTGGTAAGACTGCCGTACGACATGAACCTTTGGTAATTAATGATGGAAATGTTGAAAGAATAGAAGAATACAAATATTTAGGAACGATTATAGACAATAAATTCAATTTTTCCTCTCACATTGATAGTATATATAAGAAAACAAATTTAAGGATGTTTTTTGTTAGAAAACTTTGTAAGTTAAATGTAAGTAGTAAAATAATGGATCTGTTCTACTGCAGTATACTACAGTCGGTATTTTCATTTGCTATATGTTGTTGGTATGGAAATGTACTCTGGAATCTAAAAGTAAAATAAGCAAGATAATAAAGAAATGTATCCGATTAAATGTTAAAAATACAAAACCATTATTAGAAATATATAAACGAGCGGTTACCCAGAGGAGCAATGTTATAATAAATGACCCCAGTCACCCATTGCACTCATGTTATGAAATGTTACCATCTGGCAGAAGGTGGAGACCTGTGCAAGGCCGAACTTCTCGGTACAGGGAGTCGTATATACCATCAAGTATTAGGGTATTGAATAGTATTTAACTGTTGTAAAAGAGGGCGGCACACAGGAATATCAGCAATGTATGTTTCATATTTTAATGTATGTTTTATTTTTTAAACTTATATATTTCTCTTTTATACTTTGGCAAGCACAAGACAAATTCTCTGTAAAAGCAATAAAGTATTATTATTATTATTATTATTATTATCAAACAGGATTTTGCGCAGATAAAGCATATTAAAGAAGAGGTAAAAAGGCAAGCTGTAAGACTTGATGATGCATACAAAACCATCCATCAACAGTAAATGTTTTTGGAATATGTTGACAACAAAGAAAGAATCTAGTACAAACTACAAAGGAGTACAAAGGAAGAACAGACAGCAACAGATGTTTTTGGAATATGTTGACAACAAAGAAAGAATCTAGTGATAAAATGGGTGAAGGAAGGAGATAACAGCATTGGTGCATCAGCATCAGATGGAGAGAAAGTTATGTTGATCATGCAGGCAGCTGGCTACACTGGCCTGGCTGACCCATCGAACTGGCTCGTCACACGTCTAGGCCAACCCGGCGACCAATACATGTGATGGCGAAGGACCAAGGAAAGCGAAACAACATTACTGCAACGGCCAAGAACCCTAACAACGCAGGAAAACAGTTCAAGAAGATTTTCATCAACAGGGATATCCACCCATCATCCAGTCAGACCGACCTTAGGCTGTGGTCAGGGTGTGACCATCGTGGGGAATACCCGTGTTACAGCGGTGCCACGTGTCGAGATTTGCGCGCAAATTCAAATCAATTTCGTATATAAAAAAATTTACAAGAGGCATCTGGCAACATCCGGGTGCGGACTCACACACACACACACACACACACACACACACACACACACACACACACACACACACACACACACACACACACACACACTCTCTCTCACTCTCACTTTCACTCTCACTCTCTCTCTCTCTCTCATTGAATGTGATTTATTATGTTGTAATATAGAAATCGTGTTATTTTATTATGCGATGAATTTGGTTTTATATGTACATATTATATATAGCTGACTTTATTTCCACACCACCTTTGAGGTAAAAGAATTGGCGCTTTTTTTTTTAAAGAGGTCATATGGTCAGGTCAAGGCCGCGAGCGTGTCTGGGAGTATTTCCACAACTAGGATTTCAATGTATTTTTTTTTCTTACTTATTTCAGCTTATTTTATCGTACTTTCCTTCACGATATCATCTAAATACAATTGTTAAACTGCTTATCCATCCCAAAACGAAAGGGAAGTTCATTAATAGGTACTGGTTTTTATTAGCAACACTGTTAAATATGTATGCCACGTTTCTTTATATGTTTATATATATCTTATCCATTATAAGTTTACTGTTTCTACATACATTATAATACTATAAATAAACGTGTATGTATATTTCCTGATCATGTCTGCCATGGTTTTACTTATATTGAAACATTTCTACAATGCGGATTAAAAGACACGTGGCAGGCCTGTAAAAGGGTAATTCCCGACTGTTTCCGCTCGCCACCCGCAGTCTATGGTTGGTCTGACATACCCAGTTCAGATCAGATCAGACGTAGTGTTGGGATAAGTCTATTCAACGTCTTCCAGTCTTCTTTAATATATATATATTTTTTTCTTGATTGTGTCGTGTATTAATATTTTGTTTTTTGTTCCAAATTCTTTTCAAATATGACTTCTCTGCTGTCTGTTCACTATTGCTTCATTTCAGTAATTATGTTTCAGCAATATGGACTTCCTTATCTTCTGTGTAGGGCTGCTCCATGAATGAGTCTCATATCTGAATAGTGGTTGTAATGCAATAGAAAGTGTTGCAAATCTTCTATTTCATAATGGCATCTTTCACATCTGTTATTTTCATTCTTAAATTTTTTTCTCCAATTTAAATCTAATCTGTTGTCAAACCATGTTACTTCTCTGATGCCTTGATGTATTTTGAGTATATTTTCAGTGTTGACTTTTCTTTTAAAAAAGCCTGTTACTAGTTTTCCACGTTTAATGTACCATCCTTGTTCTCCTAGTTCTCGCTTCTCTTTCAGCTGATTCCTAAGTGCTTTTTCCTCTTCTCTTTGCTTGCTTGTTAGGTCTGGCACAACTATCACTCTTCACTCGCTCGCCAGCTCCCACACTGACGAGACGTGTATGTTCCGCTCCGCTCTCACCTTGTTAAGTAGTAGACACCTTCACCCGTAGTGTTGTTTTTCTGCTGGTGTTGACCTGAGCTTTCCGGTTTTGCCCTTAGAGACCTTGACACACCCGACGGTAAATCCTGAAGGAGTGGAGGCGTAGGCCACTCCATGAAGAGGACTCTTAGGGTTGTTTATAGGGGGAGTCAAGGCGGGCCATAGGGACGCTGACAGGCTAGGTTTAAGTCCTGCAAGGGGCAGCGGCGGGGCTAATGTGACGCCCTGTAGAGGGTGGCTAGTATAGCCCTCCCGCCGCTGTAGGATAGTTCCGGGTTATATTTTTCTTTTCCCCCTAGCTAATTGTGTTTCTGCACGTGCAGTCTGGTGTAGGTAGGGAACTAGGGTTTGACCATAAAGGGTGGGAAGACTTCACGCCTTTCCCGTCCGACGGGCACGTCCACCTCTACCCAATCTCCGTCTTCCCCTGTTTCTCGTCTGCCTGTTACGATAAAGAGACCTCGCCGTACCTCGTTCTCGAGCACCGACTCCACTCCCTCGGTAGGAGGAGCCGCTCCCTCTAAGACGGCGAAGGTTAATGACCACCAAACTACTGGCAAGGATAAGGTGGCTGTTACGCAGTCCACACCTTCCCGTTCCACCACTCCCCGTCTTCCTACTGCTTCGCACTCCTCTGCTGACCTCGATCGTGCTTCTCGTGTGGGAAACAAGATCAAGCGCCGCCTTGCTCCAAATGTAAATACCTCTGCTACTTCTGTACCCCCTGCTACCTCTACTACAACTACAGATACCACAGCTGGAGCCTCGTTACAAGCCCCCCCTAACGAGCGCCCCACTCCTGGTGAGGGCTCCTCCACCTGTTCCCCCTTGTCTGCTCCCTCCACCTCTGTTGCCACCCTTTTCTCTCTGCTGCCGGAGGATGTTCACGACCTGCCCCCAGCCTCTACTTCTATCTCCACCAACCCTCCTTCAGATGATAACGACGGGTTTACACTTGGCACCAAAGGAAAGAAGAGCAGGCCGCGTAAAATGACTGAGGCGTCGGGAAACGCCACACACCCGGAACAACACGCCAACCCTGCTCCCCGCACCACCCGCACCACCAGCCTGCGGTAGGTGTGGCTCGCCCTCAGCCGCTGCAAAACGCGTACCCAGCTTTCCACGTCCTGGTTCAGGAGGAGTAAGCGACGAGCTACGACGCTGTGGCAGCTCTCGAGGAAGACCATTCACAACTTTAAATGAAAAATGTCATCGGGCGGGATGGCAGTTCAGTTCTCCTTCCCAAGGACGAAGACACCTACCTCACCTTGGAAGCTCCATGCTCTGACTCTGCTCCTGCTCTGAAGCTAATAAAGCTGGACCCCAAAACACAGCTCACCAAGGGTGCCCTCTGCCCCTGGCGTTATTACAGCGTCTCCCTCAGGTGGAGGATGCCGTGCGCTGCGTCACACCTCGCCTGAAGGAGGAAACTCGACAAGTTAACCTAATCTAACCTAACCTAACCTAACCTAACCTTCCCATCTCGATCTGGGCAACTGAGGGGTATTTTACCTAAGGCCTTACACGCTCGAGCCCCTCCACTGCTTCCGCTGTCAGCAGTTTGGCCACCACCAGAACAACTGCTCTTGCACCCCGGCGTACGGAATTTGCAGCGGGAAACACTTGACTCAACAGTACCTCGAGAAATACAAGGCGAAGCAAGAAGGTCTCGTGTTCTACCCGAGCCATCCGCCTGTACTACACGGACGGTTCAGTTGGAGAAAGGGGCACTGCTGGTGCAGCTTTTGTGTGCGGACCACTTATAGTACCACACAGGCTTCCGCCGTACACCCCCGCATTCCAGGCAGAGGTGAATGCACTGCTTCTTGCACTCCCACATGCTGGTGAAGGCTACGTCGGAGACATACATCTTCTCACCGACTCTCTCGCCTCATTGCACGCTGCACACCCTCCATCACCACTTTCAGAAAGACAACATCCAGCTGTTGTCTGTCATCCACCAACAAGTGGCTGTTCTTTACCGGAGCGGCACTGCAGTCACCTGTCATTGGGTCCCGGGGCATGTTTATACCTCGGGGAATGAGAGCCTTAAGAGGGCCGACACTGCAGCTCGACTCGCTGGTGCGGGGCCACGAGTCACTTTTACCATCCTTCGAAGCGCCTCCTCCATACAGACAGCAGTCAACAGGGCGGCGATGAAGGCCACGCGCAGTCTATTCCAAACCGCGGTGGAGGAAGGGTCCCGGTCGGGGCATCCTGGTACGCCGCGGCAACTCGACGAGAACCACTCCTCCTTCCGCCCCGCCTGACTCCTGGTGTTGCCACACGCGTCACTCGCCTACGTCTTGGGCACCTGTGTTCAACGCAGATACGCCAGACAGAACCAGAGCCCTTAGCCCTGTTCACACTGCTTGGTGGAGGAGGAGGACCCTCTTCACCACTACCTGCTCCGCTGTCCAGCGACACACGTCCTCCGCCCACGTGTGGCCTGGACTCAAGGGACTGAGTCCGATCAGGCGGCCCGTGTTGTCGCTACAACCACACTGTCTACACTAATAAAAGTGTGTACAATGTACCCGCCGCCGCGTTGACTCAAAATTACCAACGCACACCATTGACGGGCTCTAAATAGCCCGTGTGTCCCCTAGATTGGGACACAATAGACAACCAACCAACTATCACTCTCGAGACTTGACTTAATGCATTGACGACCAAACAAGCCAATTACAATATCAAACTGAATTTTTTCGCTGAGTCTCAGCAAGTTGTCATCGCTAAGCGGAGGAGAGAGTACTGCAAAGAGGACCGTGTCAACCCCCAGACAGGATGAATTCGCTGAGCTGGAGTAATGCGAGGAAGTGAAACTGTAGCACCGAGATACAGGAACTACCAGCACAGGGGAATGACACTGTCACCCACCATGAAGTCGGGAAGCTGCCGCGGAAGGCGGAGAGAAAAGACTATGTTCTTAGCTGTAGAAATAATTAGACCACAACAGAAGGCAGCCGTAGAGAAGGAATGAAGAAAAGCGCTGGAGATTGTCTGAGGAAGAAGAATGGATGCAAATCTTATTGGCATTACACATTATTGTAGTTCCTAGAATATCTGGCAGAAGAGAGAGGAGACGGTGGATTAGAATATTAAAAAGAAAAGGACTGAGGACACCACCCTGCGTTGTCCCCAAGTCAAAGCGTCCAACGAAGCTGTAGGTACCCTTAAAGAAAACCCGGGAGGTCATATTACTGAGATAGCCCCTTATTCACTTGAGAAGCCGTCCTCTGATGCCAAAATCAATGAGCTGGTCAAGGATGATGGCTTTGTTGGCCACATCAAACGCACTCTTCAAGTCCACAAAGGCGACAACACTGTCCGGTGAAAGGCGAGTGTAAAGGTCCAGGAGGCAGTGACGCGTGCTTCTCTGAGGCAGAAATTCAAACAGGCAAAATGAGAGCAAGTCTTCCAGACAGTAGAAGAGTCGGGCGAGTAGCATACGCTCCATCACCTTACTGAAGCAACACGTGAGGGAAATAGGGCGATAAGTATCCGTACCAGTTTTAGGAATGGGGACAAGGACGCTGCGGGTCCAGGCAGATGGCCGGTATCCATAACGATAGCAAAGATTGTAAAGCCGAGGAGGGGATTGCCAGGGACGCGCTGGAGTAGTCGCAAAACACGGTATGTCACACCGTCATCCCCTGGTACAGTGGCCCTCCCGCGTGCAAGAGCGTGGCTAAGCACGGCTTCAGTAAAGAGCACGTCGTCCTCATCATCTTTCTACAGTAACGCGCCCATCACAAAGAGATCTCGGTAGCCAGCACGGTGCAGAAAGGCTATCAACCCGGGACTGCCCAACCCAGGTAGTAAGAAGATCCTCACCATATTCCTCTGGACTATGATGAAGAGCAGCAGCCGGTTTCTTCTTGACCACCCTGTTGATGCGACGCCACATGTCTCCCACGCTCGTCTGTTGGTTAACAGAGTCCGTGAACCTCAGCCAAGAATCAGACAGTACACAACCCTGCAAGTCAACTAGGTTGTCTCTCGCCTCCTGGTATAGGTGTAGATTCTCAGGAGTAAGATCGTCATGAAACTGGTGCCAAGCCTCGCTTGCCTCATTCTCAGCCAGTCGAATGCACTTGTCAAGGGTCCAAAGGTAGGGAGCAGCAAGGTTGGTTCTGACATGTTGCCTGGAAACATAACGAACCTAGAAGTCATGTGTATAGCGGACAAGACTCGTGTGCAGAACCTCAGATGACTCCATATCAATCAACAGGCTTGAGAACACCAGACATGTAAGCTGTATGGGTAGGACAGTATTTAGGTGGAATGGAAATGCAATTACGGTGATGTATGAACATGGGTCTTTCAGAAAGAGTGTAATGGAGGCTGAGTGCTACATGATCAAGAAGTGACAGAAGCGCTAGAGATGTTGAAACCACCAGACCAGACATGATGACGTGATCAAGGGTGTCACCATGAGAGTAAGTGGCCCCGGCCGTGTACCATCGGTGAGGCGATTACGTCAAAGCTCACCTCACGGTCACGGATACAAGACGCGGACGCCGACTGTATTGATAACTCACTAAACACTAGGTACTAACTTAAGCCCAAGAGTTATGACCTCGCAGTCCCGGCAACAATGCAGGACCGGCACTTGTGTGTGTGTGTGTGTGTGTGTGTGTGTGTGTGTGTGTGTGTGTGTGTGTGTGTGTTCACCATGGTCTGGAGGATCACGCACTGGACTCGTGATAGTCAGCCATCAGCCATCACCCGCCCTGAAAGAGCTCAGAGCTCATTAAGATGGATATATGGGTAAAGTGAGACCTCTCACATATCACACACCCATCCCCTTACTCAGGGGAAGAGTAACCACTCCCTGGCAGTGAAAAATCCTTAGCGATCTGAGCGAGATTCGAATCCATGCCTGCCGGCCCTGCCAGCTAAAAGGCGGGGACGATAACCACTGACCCACGGGAGTGGGTGTGTGTAATAATAATAATAATATTAATAATAATAATAATAATAATAATAATAATAATAATAATAATAATAATAATAATAATAATAATAATAATAATAATAATAATAATAATAATAATAATAATAATAGTAATAATAATACTAATAATAATAATAATAACAATAATAATAATAATAATAATAATAATAATAAACTGTTTATTTCGTTAAGGCAGCCGTTAGGCTGAAAATTTACAAACTACAAAAAGGTACATAAAAAAAAATCAAATAAAGTGGAATGGAGACTGGTGTATCTGAGGAACAACTGGGGGTGATGGGGAGGTGAGGGGGGGATAACGAGTGTAGTATAGACGAGACGGCGGCGATTAATTGTAGTTAAGTACTATTATAATAATAATGATAATTGATGGTTTATTATCAAGAAAGATATATAATATATATATATATATATATATATATATATATATATATATATATATATATATATATATATATATATATATATATATGCAACATTGCTACTTGATTTAGAATTTGAAATTTCAAATTCTATAAAAAGATGACTAAAACTATATATCATTAAAATTCATAAACCGAAAATAATAAATATAAAATTGAAGATTAGGAATAAAAAACAGTATCATTTATCTTGAATAAAGCACATTTTGATTGAATTACATTGGTTTGGTGTTCAATAATTTGACTAGATATGGTATGTATACTAGACTTTTGGTAACGTATAGTTCTACATCTGCTGACTGGCTGTAAGAGTTGCCTGCTTCTCCTAGTATTGCCTCCATGTAAATCATGCAGATATGAAGGTAAAAGGTGCCTATGCTTTTCTCATTTTAAAGCTTTTCATCCAAACTTAAGTAACAATTCCTCCCTTCTATTGAAGTGTTGCATTGAGAGTTATCTGGACAGTCTGATAATTTATATAGTTTTTCCCTATGATAATTCTAAAACATTGTTTTTGGATTTGTTCAATACGTGTGTTGTTGACTGGACAAGCCTGGGTGCCACCCTGGTGCCTCATATTTCAAACTGGCCCTAATAAACCATGTGTAGAGCATGTGTAGAACATGGTTTCTTGACTGAAGTTGAAGTTGAAGTTGAGTAGTAGTGAAGTACACACGGGACGGCGGCGGTGACTTGTAGTGAAGTATCCATCAAGAGAGGGGCGTTGAGTAGTAGTGAAGTAGACACAGGACGATGGCGTTGAGTAGTAGTGAAGAACCCACGGGACGATGGCGTTGACTAGTATTGAAGAACCCACGGGATGAAGGATGGGTGAGGGGAGGGGGAAGTGGTCAACAAGCTGACCATGGCAGCCCTAGTGAGCATATGGATCCATGTTTTCACCCTATGAGGCCAAGACAGCCTAGACAGGAAGTGTGTGTGTGTGTGTGTGTGTGTGTGTGTGTGTGTGTGTGTGTGTGTGTGTGTGTGTGTGTGTGTGTGTGTGTGGTGCTGTCCTTTTTCTGTTCTTTGTATTTTCTTCAAATTTTTCTTTAAATTCTTAGTTAACTTAAAACTTACTGCCACCAGCCAATCTTTTTTTTTTTATAAAGAGGCATGTGGGGCCCTTTGTGAAATTTATTCTTCCTTAAGGGAAGTTAATTCAAATCAAGAACCAAAAATAACTAGAAAGAACACTTAACAATTTACTACAAACACTTAATGATTTGGCAGAGTTAGGCTGAGTTCTCAATAGGACACGTGAGAGCGTTGGATGATTTTCATATCCTTGTTCAAGAGTGTTGAGCACCTCCAAGTTACTTACCTTGCCACTTACGAGTCAGGGTTTAATTCAAAGAACTGACGGTTAAAGTTTGGTATCACAAATATATTTAATTTCTTTAGTTTAATTTTTCCTACCCATCATTATTCACCTGTGATGAGTAAAGGAATCACAATAAATGGTTAACTATTGAATAACAGGTGTGATAACTTTCCTAACTTAATACAGGGTCACAACAAATTTATTCCTCTTATCTCGACGTTATATTCTCCCCCCCCCCTCCCTCTTTTGAGTTTATTCCCCTGGCATATTATTATTAATTTTGATAGATACTAGGAGTGGAAAAATAACCGCCTCTTAGGATGTTGATCAAAGGATCTAACATCATAGTTACTCGAAGTTAATGATGATTGCCCACTACTGCAATTTTCTTATTTACTGTATTTCAATGTTTGTTTCCCTTCGATTTACTTCACATTTGGTTGTATTCGTAACCATTTAGGATAGGTTGGAACCCATATTACTCATAGACTACCTTAAACGGCCGCCTAACATGACCCTCGTTGGTCACACGTGGTCACTTATGTTAACCAAGAAAAGTATGTTATGTTAGGCATAATTCACTCCTTGCCCTTGGTTTCCACTAAGTTACATAGTGTGGTAGTGTTCACTGTTTATGTGTTATCGTGGGGATCATGTTCTGCAAAAACGCTACTCGCCCGCCCCGCGGCGTTCTGCCCGGTGGGGTTGTCAGATAGGATTTACCTAGTTCCTCGTAAATCCCCTCCTACGCCCTACTAAAATGATCATTCAATTAAACAACGCAAAGAAAACTTATATGAGATGTGAGTAAAAAACATTTGAGAGGAGTACAGTCTGGGACTTGAAGGGCGTTAAGGCTACGCAAACAGCGGCCAAGGAATGTTACAATCTCGACTCGGCGGGAATTCTCTAGCGCGCCAGAATTCAAAAAGATAAAAAAAGAAGGGGACTCTTAGGGGAGATCATTCGTGGCATCAAATGTGTATGTGTGTGTGTGTGTGTGTGTGTGTGTGTGTGTGTGTGTGTGTGTGTGTGTGTGTGTGTGTGTGTGTGTAATGAGTTTTTCTGTGTGGACACTTCGTGACAAAATCCAAATATTATGTACGCAACACAAAGCTCAGTGGTGCAGTGGTTAGTTAACACGTCTGACTATGAATCCGTTGGCCCGAGTTCGATCCCGGACGAGGGCAGACGGCGCACAGCTCACCCAGCTGTTCATCCTCCCTAACGGGATGGTCGATGAATGGGTATTTAGGGAAGGGAAACTGTGGAAAGTCAGATGTCACAGTGGCCCTGTGTCCCAGGGCAACGGATTAACTTCCACCACAGGCTTAAAGGCCAATGTGACGGGAGATGAACGCCCGCAGCTGCGCGCAGCTACAGCGTGTGAACACACTTTACCTTTTTACGCAAGGCTGGTAAATAGGCTGTGTAAATCAGAACAAAGTATATATATATATATATATATATATATATATATATATATATATATTGTGACTAGTTCCTAGGGGATGGATATGTCTTTGTGTGTGTTGAAATGGAAGGGAGTAGTGTGTTGGTGAAGCCGGTTTGGGTGGTCAGTGACCTTGAAGTTGTGTCGTGTCCTTCTTACGCTGAGCATTGCGTCTCGTGAGCCCCGTTATAGTTCAACCCATGTATTTTCTCAATTTTGCCCTGTTTTTTGTCCCTTTGTGGGTGT
>JAPQNM010001474.1:22500-30000 GCA_029783475.1 Metacarcinus magister | reverse complement strand
AATAACAGGCAACAACAGCCCTGGTGGGCCTTACAAGGTTGCCTGTGTAGCTACTCTACTTCTATATTCTCTACAAGTCTGAGGTAAAGGATAGTAAAGTGGAAGGCTCCTCCCCACCCACCTCTCCCTCCGGCAAACGCCGGCAGGAAAAAAAGTGGTTAAAGAAACACCTGCGCAGAAGTAGTAATAAAAACTGCGCAGGAAATTTGATAGTATAGTGTGAAAAAGAAAGAAAAAGGCTATCTATCACTTAATCCATTAACGAAGCGGGTAATAAGTTAGGTTAGGTTTTGTCGTCAAGTACTTATCGAGTTTAGCTTTAAAAGTTTCAATCGTATTACTGTTGACTACCTGTGCTGGGAGAGAGTTCCATACATTAACTATTCTATTGAAGAAAAAGTGTTTAGATTCTTCCGATCTGAAGGCTTTACCGATTATTTTGAATCCATTGTTTCTTGTGTTTCTTTCCCGATCAACAATTACGTAATCGCTTATATTGACGTTATCGAAACCACGAATCATTTTGAAAACTTCTATTAGGTCTCCCCGTAATCTACGTTTCTCTAGACTGAACAGATTGAGCTCCTTCAGTCGTTCCTCGTATGGCTTATTGCGCAGTCGCGGAATCATTTTTGTGGCTCGTCTTTGGACTCTCTCCAGCTTTACAATGTCTTTTCTATAGTAAGGTGACCAAAACTGAACGCAATATTCGAGATGCGGACGTACGAGTGAATTGAACAGTGTCAGGACGACTTTATCAGATTTAAACTCGAAGGTTCTGCCAATGAAACCAATTAATTTGTTAGCGGTTTTAACGGCTTCTGAGCAGTGTTTGCCTGGTTTGAGGTCGCTACTAATAGTTACACCCAGGTCTTTTTCTTCATTAACTTTAAGAAGTTCGGTACCGTTCATTGAATAGTTAGTGCGATTATTGTTACTCCCAATATGCAAAACTTTACACTTATTTAAGTTATACGTCATCTGCCACTTCTTTGACCAATTTACTAAGCGATCGAGGTCGGACTGTAGTAGCGCTTTTTCGGCAGTAGTAGTAACTCTTCCAGTTATTTTCGTGTCGTCAGCAAATTTGGATATCTTACAGGTGAGGCCTTCATCGATGTCATTTACGTAGATTACAAAAAGAACGGGGCCGAGCACTGAACCTTGCGGCACTCCACTTAGAACGTTTCGCCAGTTTGATGCTTTACCGTTAATAACGACGCGTTGTTTTCTCTCGTAGAGCCAGTCTTCGAGCCACGAGTGAATTTTACCAGTAATGCCGTGCGAAATTAATTTACTTAGAAGGTGCTTATGGGGAACTTTGTCAAATGCTTTTTGAAAGTCCAGATAAATGACGTCTACCGCTTTGGATTCGTCGAATATGTTAAATACGTCGTTGTAGAAGTCTAGTAGGTTAGTGAGGCATGAACGTTTATTACGGAAGCCATGTTGGGAGTTTTTAATGAGACTGTTCTCTTCCAAGAAGCTTACTAGTTTGTTACGCAATATGGTTTCCATTAATTTACTGACTACTGAGGTGAGGCTGATCGGTCTATAATTACATGGAAGAGACTTGTTTCCCTTCTTTTGAATGGGGGTAACATTTGCAAGTTTCCAGTCTCGAGGTACTTTACCGGAGTTTAGTGATTTATTAAAAATTATCGAGAGGGGTTTACATATTTGATTTTTGGTTTCTTTTAATACACGTGGCGCTATGCGGTCAGGCCCAGGAGTTTTGTTTACTTTAATATTATCAAGTACTTTTATTACGATATCCTCTGTAATCTCGCAATTATTTAAAAGGATGCTATTGTCTGTGACTTGCGACGTCTCTATGAAACCATTTGTGTCTTCACTTGTAAAAACTGAGGCAAAATATTCATTTAATGTTTCGGCCATATCGACCTCGTTGTTAACGTGTTCCCCATTGTCTAGGCGAAGTGGACCGATGTTACTAGTTTGGACTTTTTTACGGCGAACGTAACTGTAGAATTCTTTCGGGTTCGATTTAATTTTACTGACGATAAGCGCTTCACAATTTTTTTTACTTTGTCTAATAAGTTTATTAGTTTCGCGGCGAAGTCTTTGAAATAAAATCTTATCACTTTCGAGTTGAGTTCGTTGGTATTTACGGTATGCACGTTTTTTGTTAGACAGGCCTGTTTTTATTCGATTATTCCACCATTTTGGTTTAATATTATTACCTGAACGTCTTTTACAGACTGGAATACACGATTTTACCGCATTATTTAAGATGTGAGTGAATTTATTCCATGAATCGTTTACGTCGGTTTCACATGATAATTGGCTCCAGTCTGTTTCTGAGAGAATATTTTTAAGTCTTTCGTAATTACCTTTACTGTACACGTAAACTAATTCTTCACTAATGTTTTCATCGTAAAAGGGAGAGAGTAAAGGAGAGAAGGAATAAGGGAGGGAGGGAGTCAAGGAGAGAGGGAATGAGGGAGGGAGGGAGTCAAGGAGAGAGGGAATGAGGAAGTGAGAGAGTCAAGGACAGGGAATGAGGGAGAGAGGGAGTGAAGGAGAGTGGGAATGAGGGAGGGAGGGAGTGAAGGAGAGGGAATGAGGTAGGGAGGGAGTCAAGGAGTGGGAATGAGGGAGGGATGGAGTGAAGGAGAGAGGGAATGAGGGAGGGAGGGAGTGAAGGAGTGAGGGAATGAGGGAGGGAGGGAGTCAAGGAGAGAGGGAATGAGGGAGGGAGGGAGTCAAGGAGAGAGGGAATGAGGGAGGGAGGGAGTCAAGAAGAGAGGGAATGAGGGAAGGAGTCAATGATACCCGACATGACATAAGGTAACTGGATAACTTTCTTTCTCAGATCACCATCAGGAAGTGAAGCTGAATGGAACTAGAGACATTAAGTGTTAACAATACGCGTTACGAAATTACTTCAGCATGAGGTGATGGTGATGTGCTGTACTCACCACCTATCATCACCATCCTTGTACAACCTGTTACCCTCATCACAACAACACAACACAATCTCATACTTGGCTCGAACTTGAGGTGAACAGTGGGAGTCACGTACATATTAGTCTGAAATTTGAACGTGCCTTCACACCAAAAACAATGCAACACAAATTTCCGGACCAGAGCGCACCACACCACAAGTTCCTACCGGCCAAATGTACTTACACACAGAAGTCCGTAATGGTTGACGGGGTAATATAGCTGCACATTCGCGCATGGGGAAAGACAGGCATTGATCACCCGTGCCATCACTTCCTCTTCCTTTACAGACAAGTCAATGAGGTGACGTCTGAAGAAACACAGGGAAGGTAAACTGTGCAAACTCATATGTCACGTAGGTACACGGACAGCCTCTTACACGAAGGAGAACGCTGTGGGAAAGCGTAGTTTTACGCTTACTTTACCATATCTACCTAATAGATGTCCCTCATTCATTTTTCTAGTTTCCTTCCACGTATGTAAGTTATATATGACATAACTGATATATGAGACTCTAACTTATGATACCTTATCCTGGCAAACACCTTTCAAGGAAGCTTCATTTCAACATGGCGTGGACCCTTGAAAACTTTTATTTAACATCGATTCGTTCAATTCGTGCACAACCTTCCTCGCACACACGAAGGGAGGCGGCGAGGCAGCAGGTGGTCAGCTGCGTCCCTCCAGTAGAGGCGTGTGAGGGATGCTTCCACCACTACCCAGAGACAAAGGCACCCTCTAGTAAGGAACAAACTACTCCCTCGACGGCGGTGGCCACGACGCCCTGCAGCTCCCCGAGGACAGTGTTAGCCAGAAGGTTGTAGAGGGAGGTGTCCAGTGGCCCCGCCCCCTTCTCCTTGAAGTGCACTGGCCTACCAGGACAAACGCAAGGCACGTCAACAGGTTAATGCTCTCACTCTATGTATGTACCGATACCACCATTATTTTACAGTCTGTCAGTCTATCTCCTCGTCTGTCTACGTATATATATCTCTGTTGCTCTGTTTAATTATATCTATATCTGTTAAGCCGGCCATTACTTGTCAATTCAGGAGTTATCTATTCACACTCAACCCTCAGACTCTAAACATTACCGTTAAAATCACAAAAATACACAGAAAGTCTACGTGTCACTCCCCTTCACTTCTACCTCCATAACACTGCCTGCATGGATAGCTGAATATTGTAAGGATAGAGAAAGGATGAAAGAAAGAGGGAGTCACGGCTCACTCTCATTCTTTCGACATATTCAAAACACTTTAAAAATCCTTTTTCATGAATCATTTAAAAAATATAGCGGCGATCACTCATTTTTCAGCATCCTATATGATAAAAAAAAAAAACGTCGGGGAACCATGCATACTACTACTATAACAACTGACACTACTACTACAGCCACATCCTTGCATGGGTACATAAACTAAGTTGTTATAAGAGAGCTAAGTAACACAACACTCCATAACACCCAGCCCTTCCCCGCCCTGCTTGTCACTCACCCCATCTCCGTAACGTTGCAGTAGGCGAAGGTGATCTCCGACTGATGCAGAAACACATCCGTCTCGAAGCTGAGGAGGATGAAGGACATTTTGGCAGTGAAGCCTAAGTCCTTCCCGAAGAGTGGTAGCGTCAGACCGAACCTGTAGTCCACCTATAGATGGCGCCAAGGTAGGGGGAAGGGGGAGACTCTTTTATTATTACACTTCATTGTTATTTGTGTTACTAATGGTGGTGGTGGTGGTGGTGGGTGTTAATGTGATAATTTTAATGGTGATCGTGGGTTAGTAGTTGCTATAGTAGTAGTAGTAGTAGTAATAGTGGTACTCTCTCCCCTCTCCCCCCTCCTCTCTCTCTCTCTCTCTCTCTCTCTCTCTCTCTCTCTCTCTCTCTCTCTCTCTCTCTCTCTCTCTCTCTCTCTCTCTCTCTCTCTCTCTCTCTCCCAACCCCTCCCCCACCTCTCTCTTTCTCTCTCTCTCTCTCTCTCTCTCTCTCTCTCTCTCTCTCTCTCTCTCTCTCTCTCTCTCTCTCTCTCTCTCTCTCTCTCCCTCTGCGTCTCTCTCTCTCTCTCTCTCTCTCTCTCCTCTCTCTCTCTCTCTCTCTCTCTCTTCTCTCTCTCTCTCTCTCTCTCTCTCTCTCTCTCTCTCTCCCTCTCCCTCTCCCTCTCTCTCTCTCTCTCTCTCTCTCTCTCTCTCTCTCTCTCTCTCTCTCTCTCTCTCTCTCTCTCTCTCTCTCTCTCTTAACGTAATGTCATTAAACTTTTTTATAAGCCATAATAATATAATGCTATCTAGCCAATGTCTAATTCACCCGGACCAAGGTGTTATATGTGTACCAGACAGGATCATAAATGCTAAATTGTTCGTGTGCGAGAAACAACAGAAAATGTACATCCTGTAGGAAAGGAGACAGGTGCAGGAACCCCAGGGGACGTGACCCCCGGGGCAGGGAGAGGGACGAAGTGAGGCCAGATGACAGCGAGATGAGGAGCAGCAGCCAGCGAGGGAGACGGAAGAGGGGGTGGTGGGTGGCCCGCTGCAACCGCCACCACCACTACCGTTGCCGCCGCCGCTGACGCCGCCGCCGCCACCACCACCACCACCACCACCACCACCACCACCACCACCACCACCACCACCGCCACCGCCACCACCCAACTCTGGAGGGGCAAGAAATGAAAACCGGAGAGGGAACGCCATATGGAAGGATCTGACAGAGGCAGAAACAATCATATGGGTGCGTGACACCTATCGCGAGCTAGCTGGATGGTCTACAAGCAACCTTTTTGAGCCACCAAAATGTCCGGCCACCACCAAAATCACCAAGGAAATGGCTGTCCTCCTCAACAGCTACAACCATGACACGCCTCTATCACCATTTGCCCTCAAACTGCTCTTTCTGCTGCCAAAGCTCTTCTTTCAAAAGACACACAGGAAGAGCAAGACAAGTGATAATATAAAGGCAGTCTCAAGGAGAGTGGAACTGTGGCTCCAAAACAAACGGGATGAGGTCCTGGAGGAGGCCAGGGCCATACAGAAGAGACGGCCGAAACCATCCATCAACCGTCACAGAGAAGAGGATAAAGCCCGTAGCTTTGCCGACAGGATGCGGCAAGGCAACGTGTCATCGGCACTGCGGGCCCTCAACGAGAATGAGTCCGGTGGTGTGTTGCCCCTCAGAAGGGAAACCATCAGTCAGCTGAAGGAAAAACATCCTCCCCCCAGCGACTTAACCGGACTCAGACTGCAGGGCCCGCATATACCCCCGAATAGTGTCATCTACGAGATGATCACGGGGGAAATGGTGTGGAAGAAATCCCTCCAGACACATGGCAGTGCTGGTCCCTCAGGCCTGGGATGCGAGAGGGTGGCGTCGCCTGCTGAGCAGCACCATCTGTGGCAGTGGCGCTAGTGACCTCTGCAGTGCCCTCGCAGCACTAGCAAGGAAACTTGCCACCACCACTTGTCACCATCTCGACGCCCTCACTGCCTGCCGCCTCATTCCTCTTGACAAGAAGCCAGGATGCAGAACCATCGGCATCGGCGAAGTCATACGACGCGTCGTGGGTAAATGCATCATGGTTGTCGTTAAGGAGGATGTGAGGAGGGCGGCGGGGAACCTGCAGGTGTGTGCAGGACAACAGGCAGGAGGGGAAGCAGCCATCCACGCCATGAGGGAGATCTTCGCCCAAGAAGACTGTGAAGCGGTTCTGTTAGTGGACGCAAGAAACGCGTTTAACTCCATTAACAGAAAAACAATGCTTCATAATATTAAAATCAAGTGTCCTTCCCTGGCTACATACGCTGAAAACACTTATATTGAACCTTCTAATTTATATGTAAATAGTAGTGATAGCAATAAGGTTAGGGTTTTAAGGTCAAGGGAAGGAACAACTCAAGGTGACCCAGTGGCCATAGCGATGTACGCCCTTGGCATGTCAGTGCTTCAAGACGTGATTGGGTGTGAAAAAAATAATGTGAAGCAGGTGGCATATGCCGACGACCTGTCAGGGGCCGGCAAATTACGGGAACTAAGACACTGGTGGGGGTTAATACAGGACAATGGCCCTACCATAGGATACACACCCAACGCCGCTAAATCCGTCCTCATTGTCAAGCCAGATCATTATGACTGGGCCGTAAACATTTTCAGTGGCAGTGGAGTAGTGATAACAAAGGACGGACAGCGGCATTTGGGTGCTGTTATCGGAACAGAGGAGTATAAGAAGGAGTACGTCGGAGAAAAAGTGTCTGAGTGGGTGCAAGAGGTCGATGTCCTGTCAGCCATGGCCAGGACTGAGCCTCACGCAGCCTACTCGGCCTACACGCATGGACTACAACATCGGTGGAGCTTCGTCATGCGCACCATCCCAGGCATCAGCCCACTCCTCAGACCGCTGGAGGAATCTATAAAGAACACCTTCCTACCAGCGTTACTGAGATCTCCCGGCCTGGGGAATGACGAGAGGGCGTTGCTCGAACTCCCTCCAAGACTGGGCGGGAATGGGAATCACCTCTCCTGAGAAGTTGGCTGTGATGG
>JAPQNM010001474.1:0-7500 GCA_029783475.1 Metacarcinus magister | reverse complement strand
CTACTACTCCTACTACTACTACTACTCCTCACTCCTCCTCCTACTCCTACTACTCCTACTACTACTCCTACTCCTACTACTCCTACTCCTCCTACTACTCCTACTCCTACTACTCCTACTACTACTCCTACTCCTCCTACTACTCCTACTCCTACTCCTCCTACTACTCCTACTCCTACTACTCCTACTCACTCCTACTCCTACTACTGCTACTGCTACTGCTACTACTACTGCTACTGCTACTGCTACTACTACTACTACTACTACTACTACTACTACTACTACTACTACTACTACTACTACTACTACTACTACTACTACTACTACTACTACTACTACTACTACTACTACTACTATACTACTACTACTACTACTACTACTACTACTACTACTACTACTACTACTACTACTACTACTACTACTACTACTACTACTACTACTACTACTACTACTACTACTACTACTACTACTACTACTACTACTACTACTACTACTACTACTTACTACTACTACTACTACTACTACTACTACTACTTCTACTTCTACTACAACTACTACTACTACTACTACTACTACTACTACTCACTTTCCATGTAGGATAAGGTTAATCTCGTGTTTGAGCGCCTCCTCCAACCACGGCATGTACTGATCCTCCAATGACTGAAGGATATCGGGAGCCAGAGAACTCAAGACTCCATTTACAAATTCATCCATGTCCCCGCCGCCCATGATGTTCTCGAAGTGAATCTGTGAAGGGAAGGGAGAGGAAAGTATGAAGATTGAGGGAAAGAAGCGGAAAATATTGATGATGATGATAGTAGTATTTATAGTAGTAGTAGTAGTAGTAGTAGTAGTAGTAGTAGTAGTAGTAGTATTAGTAGCAGTAAAAGTAGTAGTAGTAGTAGTAGTAGTAGTAGTAGTAGTAGTAGTAGAAGTAAAAGTAGTAGTAGTAGTAGTAGTAGTAGTAGTAGTAGTAGTAGTAGTAGTAGTAGTAGTAGTAGTAGTAGGAGTAGTAGCAGTAGTAGTAAAAGTAGTAGGGAACAACAAAGAGGTGTGCGCGCGCGCGCGCGCGCGCGTGTGTGTGTGTGTGTGTGTGTGTGTGTGTGTGTGTGTCCTTACGTCTACGGTGGTGCAGGCTACATCCAGTTCAAGCACCGCCACCCCAAAGTAACCTTGATCCGTCTCCCCCAAGTCAACCGTCGCAGAAAGGGTTGCGTTGAAGGCGTCCATCCTGGGAAGGGAAAGGAAGAAAGGAAACTAGAGACTCGAGAGGAAGTGAATAAGAGATGACATACAAAAGGGACGAAGGAAAGGAAAATGAAATAGAGGAATGAGAAATACTAGAGAGAGAATTAATACTTTTTTTTAATATTGAAAGTGATGCATGGAAAAGGAGAATAAGGAAAAGTATAAATGTAAAAGGGTAATAGTAATATTGATGATAATGATAATCTTAGTAATTTTAATAATGATTATTATTATTACTGTAATAATTATTATTATTATAATTAGTTATTACTATTATCATTATTACCATTATTATTATCATTATTAAAAATGTTATTATTATTATTATCATTATCATTATTATTATTATTATTATTATTATTATTATCATTATTATTATTATTATTATTATTATTATTATTATTAATACTATTATTTTCATTATCATTATTATTATTATTATTATTATTATGATTATTATCATTATGGTTATTATGATTATTATTATTATTATTATTGTTATTATTATTATTATATTATTATAATTATAATAATAATAACAATAATAACAATCATAATAACAATAATAATGATAATGATAATAATAATAATAATAATAATAATAATTTCCCTTCTAAATCGTACACCCTTTCCCTCCTCACTTGAAAGGTCCCTCGCCGTAGATGGGAAGGACACCAGCACTGCCCGTGATGCTGTAGTTGCCGGCGATGTCCAGGACGGGGATACCAAGGCCGATGTCCATTTTGAGGAAGAGGAGGTTACTGTGGACTAGGTCGATGTTGAAGGTAGAGAGGCCGTTCACTTTCACCTCCGTCAATGACCCTTGCACCCTGAGGAAGAAGAGGAGGAATAGAAAGGGGGGAAAGGGGACTGTGTACTCAACTAAGTGTACGTACGTGTCAGGAATGCATGTAGAGTGTAATCTATGTCTATTTTTGTTTCTTCTATCTACGGTTATGAAATTAGTGAACCTTGCTTTGTTCGCCAGATTTATCATTGGTAAAGTTTTTCTTTCAATTTAGAGATTATGAATTGTGTTTAAGAATTAGGTTGGAGCCGAAATCAAGTTTGTGTGGATGTATGTTGCTGTGATCACTAAAACTATCTATTTATAAATCTATCTATCTATCTATGACCATCATTCTTATATCTGATTGTGTATTAGTATTGTTATATATGAGACGAGTATTAATCTGCATTAAAAAAAATCTTGTTCATAAACTACATAGACATAAACCATTCAAGAATCTTTTATTTACAATATCCTATCTTCTGTAGTGACTAAAAACATCATTAGGTCCTATACATTACGTAACACAATTTAAGGGTTGGGAAACATGACACCTGACTCTCCCTTCCCCTATCTCCCTCTTCCTTTTTTCTTACACCATTCCCTCATTCTCCTTTCCCACACACTCTTCTCCTTTCCTCTCCTCTCCACTCCTCCCAACTTGCGCATTCACCCTTATTATCAGCCCTCTATTTCCTTATTCTTTGTGACCTTCCCTTCCCTACTATCAGCCTCGTCCCTCCTTTTCCTCATTCTTTGTGACCTTCCCTTCCCCTAACCTGGTGCCACCGTTGGATATGTTGAGGTTGATGTGTCCTACGTCCATCGGGTCAAGGGGAGGCACGCCCTGGGCAGGCCATCCCTCCGGCATCTGGCTCCTCAGGTTCTCCAAGGCCTCGATGATCTTGTTGTCAATGTAGTTACGCGAGGACGAGGCCGATGCTCCTGACGAAGGGGTAGAGGAAGAGCCATGAGAGAGAGAGAAAGAGAGAGAGAGAGAGAGAGAGAGAGAGAGAGAGAGAGAGAGAGAGAGAGAGAGAGAGAGAGAGAGAGAGAGAGAGAGAGAGAGAGAGAGAGAGAGAGAGAGAGAGAGAGAGGAGTCAAAAATATAAAAGAAAGGGGAATATACGGGAGATAGAAGATTACGAAATCGAGACAAAATATAAAGGAAATAATAAAAGAAAAAAATATTACAGGAAGAAAGAATGGCTGCATGGAGTAAAAAAGTGACCTCACCATTGGGCGTGAGGGCGGTAGCAGCAGTAGCAGCAGTAGCAGCAGCAGCAGCCACCAACACGAGAAGGAAAGGGATGCGACAGAGCCTCGACATGGCGTCAACAACACACTACTAATCTGAGTTTACTAGTGTCCTCCGTCTCACATCACGTCATCCCATGCCGGCACGAACCTTACACACAACTCATTCCACATCTCATTCATCCTCATCTTTCCAAAACCCAAGAATAATGTAAGCGTAACAGTAGGATGCAGGGGGGTGAGGGGGGAGGAGAATGTGATTTAACTCTAACTAAACGTATAAACTATAAATTAATGGTGAAAATTTTGTAACTAAATTTTCTATAAAGAATGTTAATTAAAAGTGAATTGCAAACTCTCCTAACCTACATATTCCCATGGGAAGTCTTATCTCAGTGTGGGAATATTAACAAATGTCGCAAGAATACTACCAATACTACCTTTACTACACACACAATCAATTTACTGTATCATTACTCCATTTCTTCCCGTAATCCTTCGCCGCCGGCTTATTGAGTCTCCAGTTGGTGGCGTCACAAGAGTAGGCGGAATGTCAGGTTTTCAGTGGCTTGAAATGTTGCACTTTTACCCGATATTATCAAGCTACCAGATGATATTTAGGAAAACTGAGTCTACCATCGTGTTTTAATTTTTGAATATCTTTTGCAGTAACTGAAGAAGTATTTTGGGTTGCGTTTGATGTTATTTCCTGCCCGGTTTTCTTCATTCATCCTTTGATTGGCATGGGACTGTTTCAGCTTGTGTTCAGTTTCAATTAGTTTTGCTGTGATTGCCCTCTAACTGCCCTCACTGTGCTTGCTTGTCAGCTGCTTGTTGAGAGAGAGGCCTCCTTTCTCTTGGTATGAGGGAGCGTGTGCTTGTTTGCCGTCTCTTTGCTGGGATGTGGGTGTTACATATCTGCAGTAGCTTGGTGGTGTGGGCTTGCAGCTTAGTGTTGGGGTCATTGGGGTCATATACCTTGTTATATACGTACCTAGACCTCCCAAGTGGTAACATATATTTCTTTTGACAAATTAACAGATACTAACATTAGCCAACAATGATAGACCTCAAGGCATCTACTTATTGGGGGATTTTAACATAGATTTATCAAAATGTAGGGACTCCAATTCTGTACAAGATTTCATTAACTTAATGTATTCTTTCTCCTTATCCCTTTTAATTTACAAAGCCTTCTAGAGTCTCTGAAACTACAGCAACACTCATTGACTATATATGGATGACACAGGTTGAGTTGAATATAAACAATCTACTAATACATACTGACACTACTGATCATTTACCAATCGTTTCTCAATTCAACCTTCAAGCCCCAAAGTTCACCCCACTATATCAACAAGAGAATATTAACAAATAATAATTATTATTATATATATATATATATATATATATATATATATATATAAAATATATATATATATATATATATATATATATATATATATATATATATATACATATATATATATATATATATATATATATATATATATATATATATATATATATATATCAAAATCCCCCCCGGCATGACATCAACGCCTCTCATTTTCTTCAGAATCATAGCTTTAGCATCTAACCATGATCGCTCAATTGCCTGAGTGTGTGTGTGTGTGTGTGTGTGTGTGTGTGTATGTGATGTGTGTGTGTGTGTGAGTGTGTGTGTGTGTGTATGTGTGTGTGTGTGTGTGTGTGTGTGTGTGTGTGTGTGTGTGTGTGTGTGTGTGTGTGTGTGTGTGTGTGTGTGTGCCCCGGTCCCTGGATCCACATAATGTCGTTGATGGTTTACTGTCAGATGGTGGTAACTTATGGCATTTATATTATTATAGTGATTATTTGTATGTAGACAGGTGAAGTGAAGTGAGGTGAGGTAGACAGCAGGTGAACGACACGAGTTGAGGTGAGGTCACGGTAGACTTCATACCGTGGTAGACCGCATACTATAGTAGCACCCTTGACTTATTCTCCATTAAAGGTAGACTCCTGAGGTGTGATCTGATTACGGTTTGGAAGATACTTCATGGTTTATGTCCTTTGAATAACTTATTTGTTAGGAATTTTAATTGTGTCACTAGGGGTCACTCCTTAAAGCTATTTGTCCCTAGATGTAATACTGACACCTGAAAACGTTTCTTTTTTTGTATGAGTTGTCTAAATGTGGAATAGTCTTCCAGAAGATGTAGCCACAGCTCGTAATCTGGCCCAATTTAAACACACACTTAGTATTTTTCTTGGGCCAGTATTACAAGAGTTTGATTAATACATTTTCTTTTTCCTGCTTTCATTTCTTTGTGTGACTGAGGTGATTGGACTGTGTTGTTTTCTGTATTATTCCTCTCGTCCTATTTTTTTCCTATTTTTCCTTTTCTGTCTCTTAATATCTATGTTACTATTCCTGCTCATTTTGCTAACCTGAAAATCGCTACGTTGTTTTCGAGTTCACCATGTTCATCTCAAGAGCAATTCTGATGAAATCACATTAGCCAGCTGTCAAGACGTTCTTCTCGACTAGCTGGAGATTTCATCTGCTACAATGGTGAGGGTTGGGCCCCTCGTCAGGTAAAGAATCAGGTAAAGTACTTATGTTAAAATGGTTATCACAGCAGTAGCAGTCAGAATTCAGCATTGGGAAGACGCGACGAGCAGACATCCACCACTGCCTCCGTATCTTCTTATTTTTCGGCACACTTATAAGACGTTTAGACTTGGTGGTGTTCTGGAGTGAATCTTAAATGATGAAATACATGTTTGGACTGGATACAAAATATGGACCACAGAAAAAGGCGTCAATGGAAAGTATGAAAGAGTTCCTGGAAAAAACATGTACAATCAGACTGGAAGCGTGTGCGTGTGCGTGTGAATGACAAATAGAGTAGAATGAATGTGTATGAGTATGATAGTGAATGGTGAGTGAGGGGACGATGGGTAAAATCAAGTCACAAACTCCCAAGTACCAACCTAGACCAAGACCAAGTCATAACATTCCACCGCCTGTGTCTGTCCCCTCACCCTTACTGCCCCTGGTGCCTGTGTCTGTCCCCTCACCCTTACTGCCCCTGGTGCCTGTGTCTGTCCCCTCACCCTTACTGCCCCTGGTGCCTGTGTCTGTCCCCTCACCCTTACTGCCCCTGGTGCCACACAGTCCTTGAAAAGATTGAACATTTCCTGCAACATTGTCTGCGCTTCCACTCCCACCGCGTAGTACTACTATAGTGGTTCATAGGGTTCTTCAAAGGATTCTCGCAGCCCTAAGCAACAACATAGTACAGGAAGTCTTTGCTATACGATAGTTCGGTTTACGTTAAATTCGCAGATACGATACTAGCCAATTAGTACCCTTTCTCGATTTACGATACTTGATTCGCAGTTACGATATTTTAAAAAAGGCGCCAAAATTGGCGTGGCGAGTTGGGCGTGGCCAAATCGGCGTGGTGGCGCATGCAGCGCCAAACACAGTGAAACCTTGTGCCAAACAGTCAACGTTCTCGACGTTCTTCAAACATGCCAGCCCATCAACATCAGCTGGACCATACACTTCAACAGAGCAATCAACTTCAGGTTTTGAATCTCCCGCCTCACCCTCGACCTCCGCCTCACCGCCTACGTCGCCCGCATCAGCTGATCAGAGGATTGCATAATTATATTCTTTTCTTTATTCTTTTCATTATTATTTACATTCAATTTGTTTATTTTTACACTAAGTTATGTCTTTATGTATGTATCTGAACCTGAAGGAGTGACTTTGGCAATGTGCTGGAACACATCCCTATCTAATACATGTAAAAATGGGTTCGGTATACGCTATTTCGGTTTACAATAGGGTTTCAAGGAAAGCATTGCTATCGTAAAACGAAGATTTCCTGTACTATAGTAGGTACTACGCAACCAACTCCACTTGCCCTGCCTGCCCTGCCCTGCCCTGCCCTGCCATGCTCGTGGCTTTCCCACAACCAGGGCACATAGCATCCCAAGGATCGTATTTGTCCAAAACAACAACAACAACAACAACCTTCCTCCAGAGAACAGGTCAACCGTCAACTCCACAGGATCTGATCCACTGAACCATCTGCTACCTGCACTTTTATGGTACTAGAGGCTGTGCTACCACAGCCTGCACTACCCCATTAAAGTCCCAAGAAGAAGATTGTTAGCTGAATAAAAAGCTTTATTTACGCGTGCACAGG
>JAPQNM010001473.1:0-10152 GCA_029783475.1 Metacarcinus magister | reverse complement strand
ATATCTCTAATAGCTTTCGAGAAAACGAGGAAGAAAGTAATTTTAAAAAAAAGTAAAATTCAGTATTTATTAGTACTAGTGAAAATATTCATAATGACAGTAGTAGATTTTAATTAGGTCTATCAGATGCTGCAATAATATTTCCAATATCTCTAATAGCTTTCGAGAAAATGACGAGGAAAGTCATGTTTTATATATAAATATTAAGTTTCATTTTACTGCGTAATTATTAGTCATAGAACAAATATTCATAATGACAGTTGTACAGTTTAATTAGGTCTATCAGATGCTGCAATAATATTTCCAATATCTCTAATAGCTTTCGAGAAAAATGAGGAGGAAAGTCATGTTTTTATATAAATATTAAGTTTCATTTTACTGCGTAATTATTAGTCATAGAACAAATATTCATAATATCAGTTGTACAGTTTAATTAGGTCTATCAGATGCTGCAATGATATTTCCAATATCTCTAATAGCTTTCGAGAAAATGAGGAGGAAAGTCATGTTTTTATATAAATATTAAGTTTCATTTTACTGCGTAATTATTAGTCATAGAACAAATATTCATAATATCAGTTGTACAGTTTAATTAGGTCTATCAGATGCTGCAATGATATTTCCAATATCTCTAATAGCTTTCGAGAAAATGAGGAGGAAAGTCATGTTTATATATAAATATTAAGTTTCATTTTACTGCGTAATTATTAGTCATAGAACAAATATTCATAATGACAGTTGTACAGTTTAATTAGGTCTATCAGATGCTGCAATGATATTTCCAATATCTCTAATAGCTTTCAAGAAAATGACGAGGAAAGTCATGTTTTTATATAAAAATACGGTTTTCATTTTACTGCGTAATTATTAGTCATAGAACAAATATTCATATCAGTTGTACAGTTGAATTAGGTCTATCAGATGATGCAATGATATTTCCAATATCTCTAATAGCTTTCGAGAAAACGAGGAAGAAAGTATTTTTTAAAAAAAGTAAAATTCAGTATTTATTAGTACTAGTGAAAAATATTCATAATGACAGTAGTAGATTTTAATTAGGTCTATCAGATGCTGCAATAATATTTCCAATATCTCTAATAGCTTTCGAGAAAATGACGAGGAAAGTCATGTTTATATATAAATATTAAGTTTCATTTTACTGCGTAATTATTAGTCATAGAACAAATATTCATAATGACAGTTGTACAGTTTAATTAGGTCTATCAGATGCTGCAATAATATTTCCAATATCTCTAATAGCTTTCGAAAAAATGAGGAGGAAAGTCATGTTTTTATATAAATATTAAGTTTCATTTTACTGCGTAATTATTAGTCATAGAACAAATATTCATAATATCAGTTGTACAGTTTAATTAGGTCTATCAGATGCTGCAATGATATTTCCAATATCTCTAATAGCTTTCGAGAAAATGAGGAGGAAAGTCATGTTTTTATATAAATATTAAGTTTCATTTTACTGCGTAATTATTAGTCATAGAACAAATATTCATAATATCAGTTGTACAGTTTAATTAGGTCTATCAGATGCTGCAATAATATTTCCAATATCTCTAATAGCTTTCGAGAAAATGAGGAGGAAAGTCATGTTTTTATATAAATATTAAGTTTCATTTTACTGCGTAATTATTAGTCATAGAACAAATATTCATAATATCAGTTGTACAGTTTAATTAGGTCTATCAGATGCTGCAATGATATTTCCAATATCTCTAATAGCTTTCGGGAAAATGAGGTGGAAAGTCATGTTTATATATAAATATTAAGTTTCATTTTACTGCGTAATTATTAGTCATAGAACAAATATTCATAATGACAGTTGTACAGTTTAATTAGGTCTATCAGATGCTGCAATTATATTTCCAATATCTCTAATAGCTTTCAAGAAAATGACGAGGAAAGTCATGTTTTTATATAAAAATACGGATTTATTTTACTGCGTAATTATTAGTCATAGAACAAATATTCATATCAGTTGTACAGTTGAATTAGGTATATCAGATGATGCAATGATATTTCCAATATCTCTAATAGCTTTCGAGAAAACGAGGAAGAAAGTTTTTTTAAAAAAAGTAAAATTCAGTATTTATTAGTACTAGTGAAAATATTCATAATGACAGTAGTAGATTTTAATTAGGTCTATCAGATGCTGCAATAATATTTCCAATATCTCTAATAGCTTTCGAGAAAATGACGAGGAAAGTCATGTTTATATATAAATATTAAGTTTCATTTTACTGCGTAATTATTAGTCATAGAACAAATATTCATAATGACAGTTGTACAGTTTAATTAGGTCTATCAGATGCTGCAATGATATTTCCAATATCTCTAATAGCTTTCGAAAAAATGAGGAAAGTCATGTTTTTATATAAATATTAAGTTTCATTTTACTGCGTAATTATTAGTCATAGAACAAATATTCATAATGACAGTTGTACAGTTTAATTAGGTCTATCAGATGCTGCAATGATATTTCCAATATCTCTAATAGCTTTCAAGAAAATGACGAGGAAAGTCATGTTTTTATATAAAAATACGGTTTTATTTTACTGCGTAATTATTAGTCATAGTAAAAATATTCATATCAGTTGTACAGTTGAATTAGGTGTATCAGATGATGCAATGATATTTACAATATCTCTAATAGCTTTCGAGAAAACGAGGAAGAAAGTAATTTAAAAAAAAGTAAAATTCAGTATTTATTAGTACTAGTGAAAATATTCATAATGACAGTAGTAGATTTTAATTAGGTCTATCAGATGCTGCAATAATATTTCCAATACCTCTAATAGCTTTCGAGAAAATGACGAGGAAAGTCATGTTTATATATAAATATTAAGTTTCATTTTACTGCGTAATTATTAGTCATAGAACAAATATTCATAATGACAGTTGTACAGTTTAATTAGGTCTATCAGATGCTGCAATAATATTTCCAATATCTCTAATAGCTTTCGAAAAAATGAGGAGGAAAGTCATGTTTTTATATAAATATTAAGTTTCATTTTACTGCGTAATTATTAGTCATAGAACAAATATTCATAATATCAGTTGTACAGTTTAATTAGGTCTATCAGATGCTGCAATGATATTTCCAATATCTCTAATAGCTTTCGAGAAAATGAGGAGGAAAGTCATGTTTTTATATAAATATTAAGTTTCATTTTACTGCGTAATTATTAGTCATAGAACAAATATTCATAATATCAGTTGTACAGTTTAATTAGGTCTATCAGATGCTGCAATAATATTTCCAATATCTCTAATAGCTTTCGAGAAAATGAGGAGGAAAGTCATGTTTTTATATAAATATTAAGTTTCATTTTACTGCGTAATTATTAGTCATAGAACAAATATTCATAATGACAGTTGTACAGTTTAATTAGGTCTATCAGATGCTGCAATGATATTTCCAATATCTCTAATAGCTTTCGAGAAAATGAGGAGGAAAGTCATGTTTTTATATAAATATTAAGTTTCATTTTACTGCGTAATTATTAGTCATAGAACAAATATTCATAATATCAGTTGTACAGTTTAATTAGGTCTATCAGATGCTGCAATAATATTTCCAATATCTCTAATAGCTTTCGAGAAAATGAGGAGGAAAGTCATGTTTTTATATAAATATTAAGTTTCATTTTACTGCGTAATTATTAGTCATAGAACAAATATTCATAATATCAGTTGTACAGTTTAATTAGGTCTATCAGATGCTGCAATGATATTTCCAATATCTCTAATAGCTTTCGGGAAAATGAGGTGGAAAGTCATGTTTATATATAAATATTAAGTTTCATTTTACTGCGTAATTATTAGTCATAGAACAAATATTCATAATATCAGTTGTACAGTTTAATTAGGTCTATCAGATGCTGCAATAATATTTCCAATATCTCTAATAGCTTTCGAGAAAATGAGGAGGAAAGTCATGTTTTTATATAAATATTAAGTTTCATTTTACTGCGTAATTATTAGTCATAGAACAAATATTCATAATATCAGTTGTACAGTTTAATTAGGTCTATCAGATGCTGCAATGATATTTCCAATATCTCTAATAGCTTTCGGGAAAATGAGGTGGAAAGTCATGTTTATATATAAATATTAAGTTTCATTTTACTGCGTAATTATTAGTCATAGAACAAATATTCATAATGACAGTTGTACAGTTTAATTAGGTCTATCAGATGCTGCAATTATATTTCCAATATCTCTAATAGCTTTCAAGAAAATGACGAGGAAAGTCATGTTTTTATATGAAAATACGGATTTATTTTACTGCGTAATTATTAGTCATAGAACAAATATTCATATCAGTTGTACAGTTGAATTAGGTATATCAGATGATGCAATGATATTTCCAATATCTCTAATAGCTTTCGAGAAAACGAGGAAGAAAGTTTTTTTAAAAAAAGTAAAATTCAGTATTTATTAGTACTAGTGAAAATATTCATAATGACAGTAGTAGATTTTAATTAGGTCTATCAGATGCTGCAATAATATTTCCAATATCTCTAATAGCTTTCGAGAAAATGACGAGGAAAGTCATGTTTATATATAAATATTAAGTTTCATTTTACTGCGTAATTATTAGTCATAGAACAAATATTCATAATGACAGTTGTACAGTTTAATTAGGTCTATCAGATGCTGCAATGATATTTCCAATATCTCTAATAGCTTTCGAAAAAATGAGGAAAGTCATGTTTTTATATAAATATTAAGTTTCATTTTACTGCGTAATTATTAGTCATAGAACAAATATTCATAATGACAGTTGTACAGTTTAATTAGGTCTATCAGATGCTGCAATGATATTTCCAATATCTCTAATAGCTTTCAAGAAAATGACGAGGAAAGTCATGTTTTTATATAAAAATACGGTTTTATTTTACTGCGTAATTATTAGTCATAGTAAAAATATTCATATCAGTTGTACAGTTGAATTAGGTGTATCAGATGATGCAATGATATTTACAATATCTCTAATAGCTTTCGAGAAAACGAGGAAGAAAGTAATTTAAAAAAAAGTAAAATTCAGTATTTATTAGTACTAGTGAAAATATTCATAATGACAGTAGTAGATTTTAATTAGGTCTATCAGATGCTGCAATAATATTTCCAATACCTCTAATAGCTTTCGAGAAAATGACGAGGAAAGTCATGTTTATATATAAATATTAAGTTTCATTTTACTGCGTAATTATTAGTCATAGAACAAATATTCATAATGACAGTTGTACAGTTTAATTAGGTCTATCAGATGCTGCAATAATATTTCCAATATCTCTAATAGCTTTCGAAAAAATGAGGAGGAAAGTCATGTTTTTATATAAATATTAAGTTTCATTTTACTGCGTAATTATTAGTCATAGAACAAATATTCATAATATCAGTTGTACAGTTTAATTAGGTCTATCAGATGCTGCAATGATATTTCCAATATCTCTAATAGCTTTCGAGAAAATGAGGAGGAAAGTCATGTTTTTATATAAATATTAAGTTTCATTTTACTGCGTAATTATTAGTCATAGAACAAATATTCATAATATCAGTTGTACAGTTTAATTAGGTCTATCAGATGCTGCAATAATATTTCCAATATCTCTAATAGCTTTCGAGAAAATGAGGAGGAAAGTCATGTTTTTATATAAATATTAAGTTTCATTTTACTGCGTAATTATTAGTCATAGAACAAATATTCATAATGACAGTTGTACAGTTTAATTAGGTCTATCAGATGCTGCAATGATATTTCCAATATCTCTAATAGCTTTCGAGAAAATGAGGAGGAAAGTCATGTTTTTATATAAATATTAAGTTTCATTTTACTGCGTAATTATTAGTCATAGAACAAATATTCATAATATCAGTTGTACAGTTTAATTAGGTCTATCAGATGCTGCAATAATATTTCCAATATCTCTAATAGCTTTCGAGAAAATGAGGAGGAAAGTCATGTTTTTATATAAATATTAAGTTTCATTTTACTGCGTAATTATTAGTCATAGAACAAATATTCATAATATCAGTTGTACAGTTTAATTAGGTCTATCAGATGCTGCAATGATATTTCCAATATCTCTAATAGCTTTCGGGAAAATGAGGTGGAAAGTCATGTTTATATATAAATATTAAGTTTCATTTTACTGCGTAATTATTAGTCATAGAACAAATATTCATAATGACAGTTGTACAGTTTAATTAGGTCTATCAGATGCTGCAATTATATTTCCAATATCTCTAATAGCTTTCAAGAAAATGACGAGGAAAGTCATGTTTTTATATAAAAATACGGATTTATTTTACTGCGTAATTATTAGTCATAGAACAAATATTCATATCAGTTGTACAGTTGAATTAGGTATATCAGATGATGCAATGATATTTCCAATATCTCTAATAGCTTTCGAGAAAACGAGGAAGAAAGTTTTTTTAAAAAAAGTAAAATTCAGTATTTATTAGTACTAGTGAAAATATTCATAATGACAGTAGTAGATTTTAATTAGGTCTATCAGATGCTGCAATAATATTTCCAATATCTCTAATAGCTTTCGAGAAAATGACGAGGAAAGTCATGTTTATATATAAATATTAAGTTTCATTTTACTGCGTAATTATTAGTCATAGAACAAATATTCATAATGACAGTTGTACAGTTTAATTAGGTCTATCAGATGCTGCAATGATATTTCCAATATCTCTAATAGCTTTCGAGAAAATGAGGAGGAAAGTCATGTTTTTATATAAATATTAAGTTTCATTTTACTGCGTAATTATTAGTCATAGAACAAATATTCATAATGACAGTTGTACAGTTTAATTAGGTCTATCAGATGCTGCAATGATATTTCCAATATCTCTAATAGCTTTCGAGAAAATGAGGAGGAAAGTCATGTTTTTATATAAATATTAAGTTTCATTTTACTGCGTAATTATTAGTCATAGAACAAATATTCATAATATCAGTTGTACAGTTTAATTAGGTCTATCAGATGCTGCAATGATATTTCCAATATCTCTAATAGCTTTCGAGAAAATGAGGAGGAAAGTCATGTTTTATATAAATATTAAGTTTCATTTTACTGCGTAATTATTAGTCATAGAACAAATATTCATAATGACAGTTGTACAGTTTAATTAGGTCTATCAGATGCTGCAATATATTTCCAATATCTCTAATAGCTTTCGAGAAAATGACGAGGAAAGTCATGTTTTTATATAAATATTAAGTTTCATTTTACTGCGTAATTATTAGTCATAGAACAAATATTCATAATCAGTTGTACAGTTTAATTAGGTCTATCAGATGCTGCAATGATATTTCCAATATCTCTAATAGCTTTCGAGAAAAATGAGGAAGAAAGTCATGTTTTTATAAAAATTAAGTTTCATTTTACTGCGTAATTATTAGTCATAGAACAAATATTCATAATGACAGTTGTACAGTTTAATTAGGTCTATCAGATGCTGCAATAATATTTCCAATATCTCTAATAGCTTTCGAGAAAATGAGGAGGAAAGTCATGTTTTTATATAAATATTAAGTTTCATTTTACTGCGTAATTATTAGTCATAGAACAAATATTCATAATGACAGTTGTACAGTTTAATTAGGTCTATCAGATGCTGCAATGATATTTCCAATATCTCTAATAGCTTTCGAAAAATGAGGAGGAAAGTCATGTTTTTATATAAATATTAAGTTTCATTTTACTGCGTAATTATTAGTCATAGAACAAATATTCATAATGACAGTTGTACAGTTTAATTAGGTCTATCAGATGCTGCAATGATATTTCCAATATCTCTAATAGCTTTCGAGAAAATGACGAGGAAAGTCATGTTTTTATATAAAAATACGGTTTTATTTTACTGCGTAATTATTAGTCATAGAACAAATATTCATATCAGTTGTACAGTTGAATTAGGTATATCAGATGATGCAATGATATTTCCAATATCTCTAATAGCTTTCGAGAAAACGAGGAAGAAAGTATTTTTTAAAAAAAAGTAAAATTCAGTATTTATTAGTACTAGTGAAAATATTCATAATGACAGTAGTAGATTTTAATTAGGTCTATCAGATGCTGCAATAATATTTCCAATATCTCTAATAGCTTTCGAGAAAATGACGAGGAAAGTCATGTTTATATATAAATATTAAGTTTCATTTTACTGCGTAATTATTAGTCATAGAACAAATATTCATAATGACAGTTGTACAGTTTAATTAGGTCTATCAGATGCTGCAATAATATTTCCAATATCTCTAATAGCTTTCGAAAAAATGAGGAGGAAAGTCATGTTTTTATATAAATATTAAGTTTCATTTTACTGCGTAATTATTAGTCATAGAACAAATATTCATAATATCAGTTGTACAGTTTAATTAGGTCTATCAGATGCTGCAATGATATTTCCAATATCTCTAATAGCTTTCGAGAAAATGAGGAGGAAAGTCATGTTTTTATATAAATATTAAGTTTCATTTTACTGCGTAATTATTAGTCATAGAACAAATATTCATAATATCAGTTGTACAGTTTAATTAGGTCTATCAGATGCTGCAATAATATTTCCAATATCTCTAATAGCTTTCGAGAAAATGAGGAGGAAAGTCATGTTTTTATATAAATATTAAGTTTCATTTTACTGCGTAATTATTAGTCATAGAACAAATATTCATAATGACAGTTGTACAGTTTAATTAGGTCTATCAGATGCTGCAATGATATTTCCAATATCTCTAATAGCTTTCGAGAAAATGAGGAGGAAAGTCATGTTTATATATAAATATTAAGTTTCATTTTACTGCGTAATTATTAGTCATAGAACAAATATTCATAATGACAGTTGTACAGTTTAATTAGGTCTATCAGATGCTGCAATAATATTTCCAATATCTCTAATAGCTTTCAAGAAAATGACGAGGAAAGTCATGTTTTTATATAAAAATTACGGTTTTCATTTTACTGCGTAATTATTAGTCATAGAACAAATATTCATATCAGTTGTACAGTTGAATTAGGTCTATCAGATGATGCAATGATATTTCCAATATCTCTAATAGCTTTCGAGAAAACGAGGAGGAAAGTATTTTTTATAAAAAAGTAAAATTCAGTATTTATTAGTACTAGTGAAAATATTCATAATGACAGTAGTAGATTTTAATTAGGTCTATCAGATGCTGCAATAATATTTCCAATATCTCTAATAGCTTTCGAGAAAATGACGAGGAAAGTCATGTTTATATATAAATATTAAGTTTCATTTTACTGCGTAATTATTAGTCATAGAACAAATATTCATAATGACAGTTGTACAGTTTAATTAGGTCTATCAGATGCTGCAATGATATTTCCAATATCTCTAATAGCTTTCGAGAAAATGAGGAGGAAAGTCATGTTTTTATATAAATATTAAGTCAGAATGTATCGCCTGGATGTCACTCCTTATCCCCTTGACTCCTAAGGAATCTCCTCTCAAGTCGGGATGGCAGTTCCTTATCCTTCATCCCTTGACCCAGTCAAAGCTCATCTGTCACACTCAGTTCACGGCAAGCAGTCAGTCTGGATAGAGGTCCTTCATCCCTCTATCCAGGCTGCTACCAGATCAAAATCAGAGTTCAGTTCAAGCTCTCAGCCAGGGTAGAAGGTCCTTCATCCCTTCTATCCTAGGCTACTGACATCAGAATGAGATCACCTTCAGACTCTGGCGAGATCAGTCATTCGGTCCTCTCAGTCACGACTTCAACTCAAACCTCTCTCGGCTTCATCATATCAATCAGTCTGTATCAACAAATAAGACATAAGAAAACTCAACCTTTTTCTTACCATTCCTGCCTGGAATGGAGAATGGAACTCATCAAAACAGATTCTAAAATATTGTGGTATGTGGTAGGTCCAGTAGAGTCCTGCAGGTCAGCTTCAACACCTTATCCAGTGGGTGGTGGTGTGTGGTGTGTATCTGTAGCAGCACCTTGGGGGGGGGGGGGGGGGATGTACACAAGCCTGGGTAGAGGACACACCTTGGATCACCTGGTGTATGTGAGAGCACCATCAGTTCACTCCAAAACATCCTTATATATCTTTTTATATTATTTTGTGTTTGTCTTTATTTCAGGAG